>JANIPN010077947.1:0-20123 GCA_027478595.1 Erythroxylum anguifugum
AAATTGTGCGCACTATGACTACGGCGTCGGCAGATCGAGCTCGAACAGAGAAGAACACCGTGTTCTTCCACCGTCCGTTGCACCGTTCGTTTAGAGTTTGCTGAGGTGCCATTCCGAGGGGGGGAACTGGGGGAACTGGAGTGAGTCACTCGCGTCATTTCCTCAGAGATTTCCGGCTGCTATCCACATGTTTCCACACCGATCACAAAAAAACTCAGCCAGATGTGGAGAAGGGACCCCTCACTTTAGAGTTCGGAGCTTGGGACCTTGGGTAGCACCTGTACGAGAACCAGCGATACCTAGAGCCACCAACGTATACTCGTACCAACCTTAGCAGCACTGACACGAGAACCTAACGTCTAAGCTTAATCTCGGCATCCCATATTTACGAACCCAAAAAAAAACCCAAAAAATTCCGATCTTCACTTGACAAAAACCGCAGGAAGAAAGGCCTCTTCGGCCCCAGGAGGCACGTACACTCACTCCTCCACCATGCCCTCCGCCTCCAACACCTCCAACCCCCATACCTCTCCCATCTCTCCGCCATCATCAAACCCTCACACCACCGACACCATCCTCCAGCCCTTCCTGGGCCCCTCCTTCGACCCGACGGCCTACCTGAACGCGCACCTCCCGCCCCTCGCCGTCCCCACCTCCACCCAGCCCATCATCCCCGCCCGCTCGCTCTCGATATCCGACCTCTCCTCGCGCACCCAGACGCACGTCGCCCAGCTAGCCGCCCAGAGCGCCCGCCTGTCCGACGTCCTCACCGACCTGACCGACGCCATCCTGCGCAGCGGACCCCGGCTCGCATACAATGTCGAGCTGCTGCGTGGGGAAGCCAATGCGCTGGCCGATGCCATGGCCGAGACGCTGGCCGAGGAGATCGAGGTCTTCGTGCCGGGGGGCCTCGATGCGGCGGCGCTGGAGCAGCACACGTCAAATGGTGATGGAGGTGATGGTGGTGCTAAAAACGGTGGAGAAGAAGCACAAGAGCAAGAGCAGGAACAAGCAGAGAATACCAACGACACAACCACAAAAGCGGCAGCGGCAGCGGCAGCGGCAGCCAAAGACCCACCGGACCTAGAGCGCCTGCGTACGTTGCATCTAGTCCGCTCGCGGCTGCAAGCCGTAACCAAGGTCTTCGACGCAGCCCTAGCATGGCCGCTTCCACCGTCCTCGCTATCGATCGCGCAGTCGTTCGTCAGCGTGTCGGCGCCAGCGGACCAGGGCGGCAGCGGGGGAGACCAGACTTCGCTGGAGGAGCGGGGTCAGGCGGCGCAACGGGAGCTGCGGGAGTCGGTGACGGAGCTGCTGCTGGGGCCGGGCGGTGGCGGTAGCAGCGGCAGTAGGAGCGCGGGCGCCGAGGGCGTGCTCAGGGCCGAAGAGAGGGTCGCAGAGCTTAGGGCACTGGCGGAGGTGTGGAGGGGGACGGCGGAGGAGAAGGCTAGGTTTCGGTTCGTGGAGGGGCTGGAGAAGACGGTTGCGGAGCGGCGGAGGGAAGAGGAGGGGAAGGGCACGCTGAAGGGGAAGGAGGAGGCGGAGAGGGAGGCGCAGGCTGCGGAGGCTGTCCAGCCGAGACGAGGAGGCCTGTTCGGTGGCTTGCGCCGGTTGAAAGAGGAGATTTACTTGGAATCGTAGACAGCAATATTATACAAAGTCTATCTGCTTATCTAGTGCTTGATTTTTGGTTTTGGTGTCGGTTTCAAAGGGGAATCAGTGCTCTTTCTAATCACCACCTCCTCCTCCACCGCCTTGTTTCGCCGATTTGGCACTGCAAATATCATCTACGCGGAGCAAAAGGCATGCCGCCTGCAGTTTGTTAGCTGATACTTGGTACGTAAAGTGAGCAGGATGCTTTACCTCAATTGCCGTCTTAATGCTTTGCAGCTTCACCGCCTCAGGCTCCCACACCCCATATTCTTTCATATCAACAGCCTTTCCTGTGTCACCATCGACGCCCCATGTGCTATTAGAGTTGCCATCGTTCTCGTCATCCTCATCGTCGTCATCGTCGTCATCGTCGTCGGCGACAGCGGCAGCAGCGGCATGCTTCGTGCGCAACTCGGAGAGGACAGGCAAGATCCTTGAGCTGCCGCTATTTTGGATCAGTGTTCTTGGAATAACTTCCATGGCTTCTGCAATGGCCTTGTATGGCCACTGGCCGACCCCTTCTATGCTTGTGGATTTCTGCTCTAGGCGAACGGCTAATGCCATCTCCGTAGCACCTCCACCTGGAGCCAATCTCGGGTGAAAGAAGACATTCCGTGCAACACCCATGGCGTCTTGGAGGTTTCTCTCGATCTCGTTCAGAATATCTTTGCTGGGGCCACGCAAGAGGATAGTGCAGGCCTTGGGGTCCTTGCACTCGGTGATGAAAGAGAAGTATTCGTCGCCAATTTTTTCGATCTCGAATAGACCACACTTGGTTCCTACGTCAGATGCTTGCAGATCTTCTACCCTGTTGACGATAGTGGCACCAACTGCGCGCGCAATTCGATTGTTGTCAGTCTTTCGTACCCGGCGCAGGGCAGTGATATTGGCCTTGACAAGGAAATGTTGAGCCAGATCAGACACGCCCTTCTCTGTAATGACCAAATCGGGCTTCTGAGCAATTATGGCGTCACAAAGTATTTTGATCTGCTCCTCCTCGATTTGAAGTATGCGATTCCAATCCTCTTCCTTGCTGATCTCGACGTTTGTTTGTGACTCTCCTTTCTTGTACTCTAGTGGACAATCAAGGAGAATAATTCGAGGGTTCTCTATTCTTCGACGCATCTTGGGGTGTGTAATGTCCTTATTCAACATGACGCCGTCAAGGACTCTGCTATCTTCAATCTGGCCGCCAGGTATCTTTTCTACTCTTGCGTAACGTTTGATATCCACTTCCTTCTTTCCTCCACCCACCTCCCATGCAACGGTTCTTACAGCCCGCAAAGCGAGGTTACACATAAGTTCCGACCACCGGGAGACAAATTTGGTGCCTATCGATGAAGAGATGAGTTCGTACATTGCCTTGTCGTTATTTATGTCTACCGGAAGCGAAATCTCGTCGACAATAGCCAACGCATCTTTAAGGGCACGCTTAAATGCAGAGATTATGACCACAGGGTGTATGTTTCGTTCGAGCTGAGGCAAAGCCCGTGCAAGAATCTCTCCAGCTACAATCGTTAATTTGAGACCCAAACTGAAGAAAGTACCAACCGAGAATGATGACCGTGGTTGTACCATCCCCTACTTCCTCATCTTGTGTTCTGCTGAGTTCGATCATGCTCTTTGCTGCCGGGTGCGCGACTTCAATTTCCCGCAAGATTGCATGCCCATCGTTCGTGAGGACGATGCCCCCCATGGGATCCAAAAGCATTTTGAGCATAGCTTTCGGGCCCAAGCATGATCGTATAATATCAGCAACTCTGAAAGAATTAGCTTGAAGGCCTCTGAGTGCTCATGATACTTACGTCTTCGCTGCTGTGATATTTGAGATCTGCGCCTTCCGACCTGTCTGCCTGTCCCCCTGTTGGGTGTCTAGGTATGGTTAGCAGCGATTACAGAGTCTCTATAGTAATACATACTCATTACTACTACCGGCGCCTGCATCTTGACTCTCTTTTACGCTCAAAAAATGTTCAAAACAACTCGGTAGGCAGAAACGCGGGCTCTTTTCGCAGCTCCCCCACACAAATACCTGAGCTCGAAATATTTCTGATATGCGGCGCTAGTCCATTTACGGCCATTGAAGTCTCCGCTCGCCGATCTGCCCGCAATTTTCAATGCTACCGACAACTATTTGCATACTTACACGTACTACTACACTTAATCTGTATCTGTTGGTTTTCGTATAATGTTAAGAGAAGCCAACCGCTGAAAGTTATTGGCATTGTCATCGCTAAGAAGACCCTTGGCAAATGGAGTGTCCTCGCAAGTTGCCCGCGCGTTGGTTATTGTTTGAAGAGTGAAAGGTCTCCTCCACTCAATTCTCTACCTTCTCGTGATAGACAATCACATACACTCTTCGCATTCTTTTAGCAATTAATTCCATGGCCTAAGTTCCTGGGGACTAGCACACTTGTTACTCTTGTTTCAAAATGACCTATTTTGGCTTACTAGATTTATTACGCTTTCAGCTTTCAGCTTTCTTATGTACTCGCACCAAATGTCTCCGTTTTATCCTTTATTGTTCACATCCTCTAATAAGCATAGTCTTTGTATGCTTTGTCCGAGCTATTGTTTTAACATGATAGCCTTTATGAATAACTGAGTGTAACAAAGGAGCATCCGAAGATACCCACCTATATATAATACAACAACTTGAACTGTACTCATAACTTCTGAAGAGCCTCTGTAATTGATTGGACAAAAGAATCAGAGCAACATGATGCTATTTTGCGAGTACTTTTCCCTATACTCCTTTGGAGGTTCTGAAGACCAGCCCAGAGATAAATTGGATCAAAGCGCAAAGGGACAACCTATACAATCAGTACGGTTACAGCCTCAAACACCAGTTATTAACATTTCGTCGCACGCGAAGTCGCTCCCAGGAAGAATTCCTAGACAGATCGCGATTCACATAGACAGAGACCCTAATATCTGTTCTCAGATCCCCGTTCCAATACTACAACATCGCGGCCAGTATCTTTCCGAGCATCGCAAGCAAACCCGCCGTCCCTGCAATTTGATCATTGATATAGCGAAACTTCAGCAACTCGACTACTTCCCTGTGCTTTTGCCGGGCCTTTTTACTGACGGCCTGAGCTGGAATCTTTAGTTGTCGATATCAACAAATACAGAGGACTTTATAGTCTTCTGCAACTACTGTCCCGGCGAGTATTCGTCATCCACAGACTAAATACGGATCCGGGCTAGTTAAATACGAGAAAGCGAAAGTTAAATTGTGGGTCTCCTTAATCAACACGCTAAGATATAGCGCTTGTACGTTCACAAACAAGCCTCTAGAAGCCGCATTCATATCCAACACCTAAACTTATCAAGGCCAATACTTGATATATCGGATCTATGTACAGAGCCTTTTCTCTAAACCAAAATACAGGTGTCATCATCAGCATATACTCGCTACGTCGAATAACTAAGATGAAGGGCAGGAAGCCGTATGGTACTCGCTCATACAAATGCCTTTTTTGAAGCATCTTTAAATTTTTAAAAGACATACCTTAGTGTAAAGTTGATATGGGATGTAAATCATAGTTGAATTTGTTTTGATATTTGATATAGGGTTAGGGTTGACAATTTTGAATATTCGGGTTCCGAAATTAAGGCTTTTGTAGTATCGCTTATATACTGCCATAGGATAAATACGTCCGAGACGTATTTAACTGGTCTTTTGGCCCGTTTGGGTAACGGACTGTGATGGTATAGCGATCCTATGGCGCTAGTTCCTACACTTTCAACTTTCAAACCAGTGAGATTACCCAAATCGATTACTGAGTAATCGATTACCGAGTAATCTGTCACTACACTGTTTCAAACAATATCTCCATAAAATATTATTACAAGCATTGAAATTTTTTTTCGAGATGGTCATATTAATATTTAAAATTTGTCGTGTGATGTTGTCTTCGAATGGCTACGTATGTACCTACTTTATACGTATATGTTTAAAAAATTCTCTACGTGTACTCGTATTTGGTCACCCCCCCAAGCGGCATTGTAGTAAGCCTTCGAGGCGAAGGATTCTAGTGTAGGAATATGCGTGAAAATGGAGTTGTGTTTCTCCGGTGCGAGTGCCACGTGTTTTTGTATATATATATATGTCTAGGATTCCTACGATCTCTTCCTTGTCCTCAATATATATTTTTGATTGACGTCTTGATCATGTATACATCGAGGGCTGCCGAGCTCGCACTCCTTCTCTCCACCAATGTGGCCAAAGTTGACCATTATAATGAGAGTAACAATATCCCCCCGCAGTCCTTTGCTGCTGATGCTCCACTCATGTACGATTATCCCGAAGAAATCGAGGAGGCCAGGCAAAAAGTGCTAGACGCAAGCTATGAACTTTATTCGTTGATTGGAGGGCCACTTCAGACATTTTATGGGCCGCCATCTGTAAGCTCTTTTGCTTTTGCAGCACTGAATGTAGACATTGCTGGACTAATAATATGATTCAAAGCACAACCATCTCCTTGCTCCGCACCTGGTATATAAGCATAGACTTGCCAACAGCTTTCCCGAAGGCAAAGACAAGGCTACTTACGAGGAGATCGCGAATAATTGCGGGCTGAGTGAACCAGAGACACGCCGCATCATCCGCTCTGCCATGACAGAATATATATTCACAGAAATCGAACCGGGTGTTGTCGCTCATACCTTGGCTTCGAAGGTTCTGGCCGAAAATGAGGCTATGCAGCAATCTGTGGGAATGGTAAGACAGCTGCGAGGCGCAGACTAGATATACTCTAAACGCTCTCTAGATTTCAGAAGAACTATGGCCGGCAGCCGCTCATGTAGGCATCGCATCTAGAGTAGAGAGACTTGATCTAATAGCAAAGTCAGTACGTACAGGCAACTCAGAAATGGCATAACTCAGAAGAACCTAACGAGACGGTAAGTCTCAATGAAACGGGGACTACTCATACCTCTAACCAAATCCAGGGATACCAAGTTGCGAATGGAACAGACAAGGAAATTTACGAGCACATGGCTGAGGCAGGACAAGGACGTAGCAAGCGCTTTGCAGGGGCTATGTCCTTTTTGAACTCCGGCAATGGCTTTGAGAACGAGCACCTGCTTGCGAACTATGACTGGAAGGCTCTAGGAGATGCCACCTTAGTCGACGTCGGTGGCTCGCAGGGACCCGTAGCGGCGTCGGTTGTGGCACGCTTCCCTAACATCACTGCGATAGTAGAAGACCGACCGGAGGTTATCGCCAGCGCCAGCATCCCTCCGGGCTTGGAAAAGCGGCTGAGCTTCCGCCCGCACGACTTCTTCGAAGAGCAGCCGGTCAGGGCAGACATATACCTCTTTCGATGGATATTTCACAACTGGTCCGATAAGTATTCACTGAAAATCATCAGAGCGTTGATCCCAGCGCTTAAGAATGGAGCCAAGGTTCTGGTCCACGAATACTTGGTGCCGGAGCCCGGCGTCGTCTCTAAGCACAAGGAGAGGTTCGTTCGGTAAGTTTTCAGGAAGCCATGCAATGGAGGCATATCAACAGGTGGGAACGAGTTCTGACGCTGCTCAACAGGGCTTTCGACTTGGCAATGGGTGCAATGACAAATGCGAAAGAGCGAGAGGTGACGGACTGGACTCGGCTTTTTACCGAAGCTGACCCTCGGTTCAAATTGACATATGTGAAGCAGCCACCACATTCCAAACTCGGCATCCTCGAGTTCACGTTCGAAGATTGAGTATCGGTTAATGTATCAAAATGTACCAGTGTTTACATAGCAATACATTTGCCACAGACCTTTCAAGTAACCTCATATTCTGAAACGCAGCACCCTTGCCCTTTAATCTTCTGGCTATAGGCCGAGCGGAGAACGGAGACTTTGGAGAACCTTGTTGTGTATGGTCGAAGGGTAAAGTTAATTATTTTCTATTAAGGTAGAGTGAACTTGTTTGCACATAATATCGGCCACTTAGTCACAATCAACTTGATTTAACCTTCAGGGTTCACACGTCTCATTAAAATACTGAGGCACTAAGATCTCTCAAGCCGATGAGGGTGTCACTGTTCTCATTCAGTAGCTGTTCCTTACATAAGCAGATCAACAACACCGTTGACCCCGTGTTGCTGCTACAGGAACGACTATGCGCTTCTCTTACATCAGAGATTTAATGGACTTGCAGATACGCATGCGTTGTTTCCAAGCATACTTGCACCATGAGTCTAAAGTTAATTCCGGCAGTCTTCCTGTGTGCTATCATAGTATGTACTGGTACAGTTCGGTGTAGCCTTGGTGACTGTTTACTTTGTACTTTCTTAGCCCTATGTGTGACCTTCGAGACATGGTGGGCCGTAAAAAAATGAGATTTATCTAGGCCTTGTCGTAACTTAATTCATCAGTTCTCAAATTCATCACTTTGTGATCCATCATGGAGTTGGAGCCGCTTCGATAGACGAGCATAGCAACCGGCACCGTCGACGAGGCTCCTTGGATGACAGCCGTCGGACCAGGCGGTACTTCAGGTGGATTAGCAACTAAAATTTGAATATAAGCCATGATAGGTGTATCGAAGAGTCATAAGGAAACAAATAAGTGGGCGACTCCATCTGCATATGTAAATGCTGGTCACCAGCTGTCACATAGCTGTGGTGAATAGTAGACTAACTTCAATAAATAACGGGTCAAACTCGATCTGTATGTTGACATAAATAATTGTATGGGCTTGATGCTGGGTATTAATATAAGTGATCTCGCAAACGCGATTTTCCAATCAGTGTGAAAGACTCCAGAATCTCTTCAGATGATTGTTATTCTCTCGGGTGGCACATTTTCAAACCATCCTAGACCTGGATATGTTGTGCTACTCTCAACATAGCCGATCCTTTTGTATGTTTTATTAAATTCCTTTACTAGCAGTAATGCTTTGTGCTCGCTACTAATGGCATCGCCAAATGTTACCGATCCCAGCCTGAGGCTAAATAGTGTTGATCCGTTTCTAATTTTCTTCGGGCCATCTTCGGCATATACGTAGTCGTGATCAACGATCAAATCACTTTTCTTATGCTCAAGCTGCTCAAGATCATCGGTTATGTAGTAAAACATATCCTCCACAGCGTTCCCAGTGTTTGTCTGATAGAAAAGCTTCACCTGGAGAATTGGTGCTTCCAGGACGATGTATCCAGAGGAAATAGCGCAGGTAACGTCATTGTCTAAAGGCGTACATTTTGCGTCTAAGACAACAGCAGCTTTTCCATCATTAGCTATTAAAGTGTCTTCGTACTTCAAATCTCCGTTGATTGATGCCCAGGACCAAGATGGAGCACGGTACTCCTGAGGGAATGTACCTCCTGTTACATGCCAACATAAATCGTCCAGAAGTGTACTCTCCCACAAACCAGCAAGATAAATGTCAGTTCCAAATCCATTAAGATAAAATTGCATCTGTTTAGCTATGCCAGATAATGCCGGCAGTTTATCGGATCCAAACGACAATTGACGATAACTGTAAGCTTGAACGATATCTCTCCACTTCGAATGTAGATCCTCAAAATTCCCTTCTGAATAAACCCTACCAAGACTCGTCTTTACGTTAGTGGAGCTCGCTGTGATTCGCATACATTCGCAGGAAACTCCGCTTTGACATTCAAATACAAGTTCGGCCTCAGTAAATTGTATTATTCTAGGGGAAAGCAGGTACTCTTGAAAACACCAACCGCGCCCTACTAATGGAGCATGAGTCACATATTCTTGATTCAAAGAAGAAGCTAAATGGCTTGGATGCCGAATAGTTTTTCGACAGCACAAAGGCGAGGACATAGTACGTTCTATATGAGTTTGTGTGCCCGTAGTCATGGTCTTGTAGCCCTTGGCTTTTCTGAAAAGTCCCCCGGCGCCATCTTTCGAGGCAGTCGCAGATACAGTCACAAGAGCGTTTTCATAGATAGACGCCATTAACGAAGCTTGGATGATCCAATCTTCTCTGCTGTCTTGAATGATGCAGAGTGAATCAATCCAAATATATCGAAGCTTTATGGAATGTATGAAATTGATGGATTCTTGGAACGTCTTGGAAAGCCGATCCCATGGGATTCCTTTCTGGAAGTCTTCTATGTTCTCCTTAAGTGTTCTCAAAAGAGCTACCTTTCCCCTAAACGATACTTAAAGTCAAATCAAGGGTACGTAATGGTGCACGATTTGACAACATACCAGCAGTGACTCAAAGCAGCATAGTAAATACTCTTCCCATCAGCGGCTCGATCCGATGCACGTGCTTGAAAGTCTATGCTACTAGTGTCAACAAGTACAGGATTTCCACCTGATTCCCTAGGACTAATGTCAATAAGCCTTTGTGGATAAAAATCAGTCGCGGGTTGGCTGCAGGACTGGTGACTGCTTAGACATTTCCGTAGCCAATTAACGGCGAGGTCCTTCGCTTGGATCGATCCAGTATCACCACAGATATCAGGTTTCGCTAGAGGATACGTATTAGTAACTACAGGTTTACACAAGCACATTCGTAGAACACATGCACTCTACCGCGATAATCAGGATCAACGCCACCTACATCTTCGAGAGAATATTTCATATTCGGATGACAATGCCATGCCTTTCTTATCGGGTTTGAAAATTTGTATTGAAATAACTCCGTCTGACTCAACATGGATCGCAAGATTCAGATATAGGTTACTATCTTCCCTGCTTCCCCAGTCTTTATCAAGCGCAGAAAGTGACTCGTCAAGAAGACTGCATGTTGGACAACCTTTCGAGCTGGATTGTCTTACTATATCGCGATCTGGGTCCCAATCTTCTTCACCCTCAGGCCATATCACTTTCCAGTAGTATTCTATGCGCTTGTAGTCAAGGTTGCGACAAATATTACACTCGATCATATTTTTTGATATTTATCGAAGTTGGGCTTTGAGATAACGTACAGAGAATAGTGCACTTAATTTATCGATTCATCGCAACAAGAGGCAAAAAATTTGTTATTTTCATGGAAGATGAGAGCCGGTGGTTGTATTTAGCCATCGTCATAAAAGATTTACCATACGAATTATAAATCATTTTAGGACCGTTGATTTTTTTGCAGCCTTGGCGGCCAAATTATACCCCGCAATCAGTAACTTTTGTACACGTTGTTCAAGTCTGAGGTGTACTCGTGTGAAAACGCTTCATCCAGACAGCATTAAATTTTAACGAGCAAATATTGGAAAACTTCGCAGCAATTTTATATGCAATTATATGTTTGATAATAATGTTATATAGGGACATTTAATTTATTTCGAATAAATGTTGAAGAGCTTCGCGGAGACCTTGTTTACGATGTTTAGTTTTTGGAGGCGTCTCTATGAGGGGTTTACACAAGGGTGACCACCTCCTAGGTGAGACAATCAAGCTACACATAAGGAAATGACTTAAATAGCAGCTAGATGGGACAGAAATACTAGGCCCATATGAACAGAAAACTCCATAAGAAGTAAAATGGTATTCACAGAAATAGAATTTCAAGGTCTAAGCGAAGAACCCACGAAGCTGTAATGCGTCGGTCGGAATCAGTACCACCATCGAAAATAGTGTTGCGTTAACGAAATTGAGGCTTAAGCCTCCGATCGATTGAAGAGACGCTACGCTAAGCGAAACGCTCGACTCTCCAATTGCTCGCACTGTTCCAGCCAGCAGTAGTGAAGAGGATCCTATAGTTACTTATGATAGAAGAGTTGCTAGGGTGAGGGACCAACTGCGGCGCAAGAGAAAATTGAGTCGCCGTGAAAGACATTTTCCCAGGCCTCCACGTTTGTTTTACTATTTTACTGGTTCTGTTTCGGACTATTTAGATGAACTATAGCCTTTGTTTCCTCACCTATCCGTCCTCGATGGCGATGGGCGAAATTCGGACCCGATATTTGATGTCGTGGTGGTTGATATCAGTTCTGATACGTGGAATATGCATCACTGCTTTCACAATTGGGACTTTACAAGAGAACTCCCCCAGTTATTTTTTCGGGTAACATTAAAACCGCGTGCAGTATTACCATCACCTGACTCATCAGAGGATGAACCCTGGCTCTTTGGTATAACTTTAATTATATTGGGGTTCATAATCACGATAGTCTTATGGGTAGTTTACCGAGGTCCTTGGGGCCTGAAGCTATCAATCACTTCAATCCTGGTATTGTACTGCGCGTTGACTATCCTGCTCTATGTAAATGAAACGAGACTAACGCCACACAGATAACTCTGATACTATTCTGGGTCGTTATGCCAGCTAGTTTGGGAACAAAGGTCGGAGCAAGCGTTGCCGCGGTGTTGCTGCTTACCCCTTTGCAGCTCTGGTACTGGGCAAAAGTAATGAATGCCACTCCTCGAGGCCGCAAGCTTGTCGTGCGCTGTGAAAAGCTTGCTGGGATTATCGTCAGGGAATCTGGAATGGCTCTGAGACTTGTTCTGCTATACACGGGCATGTCAAGGGCTGCAAGGTGGTTGTACAGTCGACCATGGAGACGGCGAAGAAATTGGGATTCGGAATACACGACTTCAGAAAAGACTTCAGCAGATTTGAGTTCATGAACTCTGAGATAAGATATGACTGTCCTGGCCGTTGCGGGACGTGATTTCGAGGCCACCCCGTCTTGGCTTAAACTCCTGAGTGATTAGTTCTTGAGATGTTCATGGCCAAGGACATGTATTGCATTTAGCGAATAGCCTATAGTATATGATCTACAACTAACTGAATACCAGCATTTGCCACATGAAGACCAAAGGGCGCAGGATTTTGCCGTGGAGGGTGCTTTCCCATGGACAATCACAACCCCGAGAAGGAGCTACTCTAACAGAGCTTTGACATCTAAGTTGAAAGACAAACTTGTAGTCTTCCGAGGTGATACACAACCATAAACCTAAATTTCGTATCTTGTTTGAATGTGAATATCAATAACTCTGAGGAGATAGGCCCTCCGGAGAGACCTTGAATCCCCGAGCCACTGAGGCTAGTGTCAGCATATGTTTTTATAGTCTTGCACGAGGAAGAGACCCAGCGATATGCTGTTTTCTCCCTCTTCTTCCAGCCAGAGAAAGAAAAGTGTCTTGCTAAGAAACAGCCTCCACGAGACGACCGGGATACGTATTAGAAGGCAACAGAAGAAGAATGACGATACTAGTGTTCGTAGGATCTAGGTCGCGGGAGGAGGTCGTCTGGCCCTTTGCATCAAGATCACTACAACCACCAGCTTCAACTTCACCATTACCATCATCGAGCCCGCTGCTATCAGACATCTACCAATAGCGTAAGAACGCTAGATGGCCGGACGGTCTGAACCAAACAGAGGAAAAAAAAAGACCTCATAGTGACGAAGAGGAACGGCAAGGACCGTGCGTATTACGAGGAGCCGCATGAAAAACCAAAAAAATTCATGTGTGCAGCATCCGCCACCGATCTTTTTGAACAGACCTTCACCGGTTTCCCTCCTTGTGTGAGAGCTGCTGCACTTACCTTACCTTACAGTGTGTGCGTGCGTGGTTGTGTCGATCTGACTTTGCCCACATCTAGGCGGTGGGCAATATGTAGCTCACCTTGCCTTCGATGTTCTGGACGGGAGGTGCAGGTGGGGAAGAGGTGCGATTCAAGGCATAACTAGGCATAATTAGGCACAAGATTTTATGCGGGCCACCGATGCATGGAGGTAACCTGGAAGCAAGGATTGGAAGGTCTATAATATGGTTAGAAGTGGGCTTTCGCGGCTGGGACCGGAGCCACCAGAATTGCTGGGGCCAGGCACAGGCCTACAGGGTGTGTGAGAGAGCATGTCAGAGATGTGCAGGTCGGTAAGGGGATAACTTTTATGCGAGCAGGAGGAAGAACAAGCCCCAATAATGATCGTGACCATAGCACATACCTACCTACCTAGGTAGGTAGGTAGAGGGTGAAGATGGGTCATCTGGGCAGAGGAGCAGAAATTACCGGTCACCAGGACCACACAGGCACTACGATCAGAATCAAACCAAGAACGGGTAGCAGTAGTGAAGTAGTAGCTGGAGGGAAGGAGAACCAAGTGGAGAGCAACGAACGGCAGATAGGAACAATAATCAGCCCGGCATCAGGGCATACCCAGCTCTCCTACCGACACCGTCCTGACTCCTCATCTCAGTTTCTTCCGCGCTTTCTCTCTGGAGAGGCAAGGCTAGTCCCAAAAGGCTCGCCGGCTGTTGCACAGGCAAAATGCTGTAGTCTACTGGCCACAGCCGAGAGTAGTCTAGGTCAGTTTGCTGGGTGGGCAAGAATGAGGGCAGGATCATGGGCCGTCTTTTTTCCTCCTCCAGGAGTCCCAGACTTCCAGGTGGCAGCTGGCCCAGCCCAGCATGTGCTGCTTAGGAGGCACCTACTATGTACATAGTAGGTAATAATAATAACCTTGGAGTTGGAACCTTGGAATGATATGCCGTTATGCCGCTATGCCACTATGCCGCTATGCCATTGTTGTGCCACTATGCCGTTATGGGGGAGCTTGGGGGGTGGCAGTGGAGGAAACGGCGGAAACGCTGCCAATAATTGTTATTAAACCTGGGGGACTAAACCAGCCGGCTACAGCGCGAACCAGGCAAAGAAATAGTTGGACGCTGGGGCAGAGGCCGAAGTCCGGCGTAGAGCTTCTTCCGCGCCGGGTTTGGGCCTACTATGTAACTAGCACTTACTGAGCGTTTGACCGGACTGGGAGGACTGGGTGGACTGGGTCACTGGGGGAAAGTTGGGGGGAAAGGCCGGAAAGGGCGGCGATGACGGCTGCTGGTGGGCGGGTGGCAGCGATCGCCCAGACATTTGATTGTTGCTGCTGCTGTTTGCTGGCCGATTTCGCGGTGGCTGGCCGGCATCCCAGTCCGTGAGTGCTGATTGGACTGAGGGCATTGCCAAGAATCCGAGCATATGGGGAATAGCGCGGAATGCAGGGTCTGGCAGAGAGAGAGGCTTTGGCGGTGCTTTTTGTCTCTTGCCCTCTTGTTTGCTTGATGGGGCTGGGGTGGCAGGTGGGCGGCGGTTTAGCTGTGTGAGCCTTGTGTGCCTGTGCCTGGTGTCGGTGGTGCTGGGGAGCTGCTGGTGCTTTTGGGGTGGTTTTGGGCTGCTTGGGGGGCTCTGGTGCTCTGGTGCTCTGGTGCTGTGCTGTGCTGTGCTGTGCGCTGCTGTGCTTTGTGCTGTGTTCTGCTCGCAGCGCTCTCTGTGCTCTCTGCTCTCTCTGCTCTCTGCTCCGGTCTGCCTCTCTGCCTCTGCCTCTCTGCCTCTCTGTTGCTGTTTGCGGTCTGGTGCGCTTCCCTCTTGGCTCTCTGGCTCTCTGGCCTCTCTCTCTCTCTCTCTCCTCTCCCTCTACTACCACGACTCCTCCTACTGTTACCACCACATCTCTCTCTTAACATATCGAGTTAGTCTATTTGGCTACTTGGTATTACTACCCTTACGTGTTGCTATTGATACCGCAGCGCTCTTTCTTGGGTTCGCTGCTCGCCTCACTGTCTCTGCCCTGCCTCCTCGCCTCTTTATAGTATAGTGTGAATGTGTGCGTATACCTACCCAGGTATGTACTATGTAGGCACAGTCTCTGCTTTGTGTTCGAACGTGCCTGTGCAGCAGAGCGTGTGCAACATCAAGCTGGTGTTGCTCTTCCCACTCCCATTTCCAATATCCAGACCCCCCAATACCCATACCCATCCCATACCCATCCCATCCACCTACTTACCTTCGGCCTCTTCGTTCACCTGTAGCGGGTCTCTCACACACACGCTCTTCTCTACTCTCTCTCTTTCTCACTCTCACACTGCTACTACTTCTGTATCCTCCCTCCTCCTCTTCCTCCTTCTTCCTCCTTCACACTCTTCCTCACCACCTCCTCTGTAGTGCTTCCTCTTTCACAACCTCTAGCACTACATCTCAACTTCATATCTTGATATCTCCTCTACTCACACGCCTCCCACCACACCTACCTACCTCTCTTCATCCCTCAGCCCTACCACGCCAATCACCTCCACCGCAGTCCTACTCTTCACTACCCACTCACTCCTCAACTCAATCACCACTACCACGACCTCCACTCCCTTCCCCTCTCTTCACCGAGGTCCATTGAACTACCAGCTGGTCGAGATTCCATGCTCCCTCAATTCAGCATGTCTTCAGACTACGGCTCCTCACCAACCCTCTTCTACCCACGCCCCTACCAACACCCGCACCACCAACGCCCGTTCTTCCAACACGAACCCTACCCCTCGAGCCTCCAATCCCCCTCCTCGCAATGGAGCAGCACCACCACCACCAACCCAGCCTCGATCCCACCCATCAACCTCAACTTCAACAGCTCCTACGTGGCGCCCTCTACCCGCCCTGCCCAGCGGCAGTCGCGTAAACGCTCCCGTGACGAGTTCACCGCCGATGAGGAGTCCGCAGCACCCTCTGTCGAGCCCAATGGCATGGACATCGTCGACGAGCCTGTCTATGGCGAAGGCATGACGCTGATCGACCCCAAGACCGGCCGCACGGTGGGTGCTGGCAGCCAGACGGGCACCTGGTACGAGGAAAACCTCGAACTAGAGCGCCGCGCCGCCGAAGAGGCCGCCCTCTCGCTGGAACGCGATCGTCTCGAAGCCCTGGGCCGTGCACCCAAATCCGTTCGCCTCGATTCGCCATCCGCCCCTGAGCCTCAGTCACAAGCACTACCTCAAGCACCACCACAACAACCGCAGCCGCTCCAGCAGCAGGTGCAGGCCGCCCCCGCCATCGACCAGGCCAGCCTGGCTCTGGGCATCGGCTGGAAGGCCGTGGCCTCGGATCCCGATATGGCCTGCGCCGCACGCGGTTGGGCGCGCTACATCGAGAACCACTACCCGCAGCTGGGTGGGAGCGGCAGCGGAGTCGAAATCGCGTGCCGCAGCGAGGGGCTCGACGCGTTTCTCGTGCGCGCCACGCAGCCGGTCGAGGGCTGGTGGCTCTTCAAGGACGATTTGAGCGAGGGGAGGTTCGTGAGCGGGAGCTTCGAGGGGTGCGTCGAGGCGCTGAGGGGTGGTGGTGCGGAGGGCCCGTTTTTGGAGGGCGCCGAGAGCGTTTTTGCCGCGGCCAGTCCGTCACCTAGAGCCGAGGAGCAACCAGGCGTGGGGCCTGAGGTACTTCTCGGGCTGGGAGAGGCGGAAATGGTGATGTGAAATGAAGCGGGATGTGCGAGTTGAAATGAATACCTGTATTTTTTTGGGGGTGGGCGGTTTTTTGTCTGCACACCTTAGGGAGAGCGTGTGTACGCGAGAGGGAGGGGAATTGCATGTCTGAGTATGTTTGGGATATGGGAAGTGATCTGGTTTTCGGATTGATAGGAAGGAAAGGGGGGTGAATATGACTGGCGCTATTTTTGTCGCATCATGGAGTAGATGGGTTGGCTATCGATCTAACCGCGAGCGCGGTGGTGTTTCTATCTTGTACGGCTATTTGCTGGTTCTGTCTCTGTCTCTGCATTTTGTACTGTTTATTTTTTTTTCTGGGTGGTGAGCATATGATGCAGCTCAAAAGAATTTGCTTTTTCTTGCTAAGGAAATAGCGAGGCGTGCAAAAAACAGGTCACCTGGCACGGAGAGCCAGCGATTTCTACTTAGGAGAAGTAGACGACGGCAGAAGACGAAGACTGGAGAATAGTTAGGTCCAGAGAGACACACGAATGGCTCGATGCTACTTCCGGTAAAAGGAAGCACGACGAGCCAAAATAGAGAGCTATCAAATAACAAAAGCTTATGGACTTCGTCAAATCTTGAAAAAAAAGAAATCAAGTGAATGCTTCCTACCGTTTTGTGTGCGTGCGCAGTGACTCTCAAAAGTCTCAGGCCACAGGCTCTTTTGTTTCTCGATATTGAAAAGTTCTATCTCATTTTAACGGAACATAGTAAGGTAGACAAACAGAACATACATCGCGTGTCTCTCTCTATTCTTGCCCTCTGAGAAGGAAGAAAGACATGTCGTTGTTGTCGTCGTCGTCGTCCCCGCACTCTTTGTCGCCTGCGGCAAAAAAGAAAAAAACCTGTTGGGCACCGGCACTGCTTCCCCCTCCTCATAGGCCCCGCTGCCGACGGACACGCGCGCGTGGGCAGCAGATTGGGCAGCAAGGTCCAGAAGCTCATATAGGATAAATAGATGCGGTAGCTTCTTTTGATTGATTGGTTGATTGATTGATTGATACAGGCAGGGCTACATAAGATTGATTGATTTATTCTACGATGGGAGACGTCGATACTCTCTATAGCGGTTCTGAGCACCGAAGGGGTTTTTATTTTGTGTGTAAGAGGTTACGGAAGGTGTGGGTGTGTGAGAGAATATGTGAGAGAGAGTGTGTGGACGGTGGTGGTCTCTATCTCTGGGGTCTCGGTTAGAGAGAGGGAGATGGGAGTGAGGGTGAAAGGAAGAGGAAGAGGACGAGGACGAAGGAACGAGTGGGCATAGATTTGGGGGGCTTTCGCTTGGATGAGCGATATGGGCGATGATGGGGAGAGTGAGAACGGTGAGGGCGAGGCTGGCACGTCTGTCTGTTTGGGAAGTGATGGGAGCAGAATGAGAGACTACTGCTGCTGCTGCTGCAAGGAAGGATGAATGATGGACAGATTGGCGCGTAGTAGTGGATCATGGGCAAAGAGGGTGAGAGGGCACGAGGGAGAGTCTGGAGGCGAGCCAGCCAGCTGAACGTACTGTGCGTGCTGATAGCGGTGCTGTAGTATAGTGCTGTACCGTACTCGTACCTCTCTGTGTGTGTTAGGTATGTTGTTATGTGTGAGCACTGAGGGGCGTGTGCTATGCCTGCCTACCTAGGTATCTATGCTCTGCTGTTTCGTGCAGGGCGCAGGGGCTGGGGGTTTGTTTCGAGCTGTTTTGGGCGGCACCTGGAGTCTGGAGATACGCTGGTGCAGTAGTAGTAGTGGTGCCGTTCACTGGTTGCTGGCGCTGTGCAATCGGGGAATAATTTCACGGGCTCCGGATGTGCAAGCCGGATCGCGGTTCAGCTGGGGGAGCACTGGGCCCTGGGCCCTGGGGCCTGGGGGAGCAGCCCTTACCTCACTGCTAGTAGAGTACTTCCTGCTGCCCACCAAGGCCAACCTGCTGCTGGAGCTATAAACGGCACAACGAGCATTAAAGTTTTTGTGCTCGTGCACAGGGTCTGTGCGGTTGCTGTTTGTGCAGAGGATAACTTGTGCAGAAATAATCTGGGCATGGAGGTCGCTTTCGCTTTCGCTTTCTTGGCTGCTGGAGAACTATATAAGTGGGGCTGTACACTTTACTGAGGTAAGGGGGCTAGGGGTGGTCAAAGAGGGTTTAGTTTTTGTTGAGCAGGCCAATGGACGTCTTTCATTTGTCTGTAATTCTGCACTGTATAGGGGCTGTTAGCCGTCTTTGGGGGCTGTGTTGCTCCTGCTGCTGTCCATCGTACCTTCGGCTCAAAGGCATAGTCTGCATGCATGGGGCCATGGGCTGTGCCAGCTAGAAGGGAAAGGCTTTGAGAAGATACACCAAGGATGGGCAACTGGTCCGTACCCTTGAGACCTTCCTCTAAACGTTTGGTTTCTTTTTAATGTTGCTCTTCTCACAGAGGTTCGCTTCCTCCTCCATCCCTACTGCTTGAATACACGGCATTAATAGCTTGGAAGTAGAAATTTGAAGCTTTAGAGAGTTAAATCCCTTTAGAAATCATACCTTGTTTAGTAAATTCCCTCTTGAGAACCCATTGCAATCTAGAATTCTTCCAGATGGCTTTCCTAGCACCACGTCTTCATGTGCTTTTCTTTAACCACGAGAGTTAGCTTCCATTACACTCGCTATGTTTTTATTTTGGATCCTTTGTATTGAGTATGCAGCAGTGTGTGCTGTTCTAGATACGTACCTAGGTAGATAAGGAACGCTGCCTGCTGACAAGCATTTCGTCCAGAGTCGCTCTGTCTGGGCCTATGTTACCCTCATAAGCATGGAATCAACAGTAAGGACCCAAACAAGTTCGATTATAAGCAAACATAGCATCGTAACATCTCAGACCAGGCACATCATGGTGAACAAACTTGATAATAGCTCCCACCAATTAGTTACAGACATAATTGATTGACAACCAATGATGACTAAGCAGCGCTCCCGCGTGCTGCCAAGACCAGAGCTCTTAATGAGTAAGAGCTCTGGTCAGTGAGACTCTCGACTTTTGCCACCGGTCGACAACGAAGAGGTCTCCGAACCTCTGCCGTTAAGATGAGGTTCAACATAGAGTGAGGAGTTATGCTATGGCTTCTAGACCCGTCTAATGCGAATATAGTGACCTCCCGGTGCTCTTTCCTTACCCAAGGATATATCCAGGTTAGTTTGAGTTCAGAGCAGCATATGTGGAATCGGATGGCTAACTTTGGCACTATCTAGAGCAATATGCGTATGTTACTGAGTGGATCATTTCTTTCTAGTAATTCATCCAAGCTAATATGTGCATCTTAGCTACATGTGCGATCTCAAAAGTC
>JANIPN010078138.1:0-20110 GCA_027478595.1 Erythroxylum anguifugum
TATACAATGACAAAATAATAAATGAATTACATCAACTCTTCTTATTATACTACAAGGGCATTTTTGTCATTAACACTATTTTTTGTTCTGCCCCCTGCAACCAAATACATTTCTGTCCTCAGGACAAGGACAATATTTTATGTCCTATCCGCTGCAACCAAACATCTCACTGTCTTCAGTTCTTGTCCTGTCCTGTCTAACTCTGTCCCGTCTCGTCCTGTCTCTACCTGCTGCAGACGCTAACCATACGCAGGGTAAGGGGGAGCCGAGGAAGGAGGGCTGTGCGTAACTCATAACGAGTATAGTGACTTGGATATTATTTCAATTTCTAAAACTGATCCAACTAACTCATAACGAGTATCTCTCCTTTGATTTATATAATGGTTAATGATTGTTAACGATGATGCATATCTGTTCATCCTAAACCTTTTCAAATGTAAGCTTTTTAAGATTTCTATTGAACATGTCTTTATAAATATCTCTATGACAATGATACCATATTTCTTATTTCAAATTTTTAATCTAATATACCAAATTCAAATAATTAGTTACTGCAATTAAAACTATAATATTCTAAATAATATTTCAAGTCTAGAATTCTCCCGAGATTATCTATAACATAATCAATTTAACTCGTTCAATTAGGATTCATACTATAAGAGAGAGACTAACCTTGGTCCATATTTAATATATATATACAATGATAGATTTTTATTCCTTTTGGTTGCATACGCTCTTCTATACGTAAAGAATTTATCCACTCTCTCCTTCTTTTTTCTTCGTTCTTGTCCAATGGTGCAAAAATGTTGGTAACTATTTTAGATGATACTTAAATACATATTTTTAATCCATATTGATGCTAACATATATATATACACTTTAATAGACAAGCAATCATACTCAAATTAGTATGCATGTTATCTTTGGATATACAAACATATTCGCCAAATATGTCGATAAGTTTCTTTAATATTACTAATTATAGCCAATGATCCACCTTTGGGTAATCTCCTAACATTATAATTAATAATCTCAATTGTTCAGTTAATCTTTTATGTCATTTATTAGCATTATACAACATGAACAATTGAAAGAATGCATAATTAAATGTATAAATGTCATTTCAAGCAAGGTCACCCTGGTAACTAACAAGCTTTCTATATAGTAAGCATTTATTTAAATATAAATAAATTTGAGAATTTAACTATAATGTTGAAAGATCATACTGTAAAGTCCAAAAATTGTTAGGGACTACAATGACCACCAAAATTACAATTGCATAGCTATACTTCCTACGTTAAATGATCATTTCTTTTAGGCTTCTTCTAGTGAAGAATTAAGTGTAGGATAAAAGACACAAGAAGTGCACATAGGTGCACCATGTTGATGCTATATTAGCACTAGCAATATCTAGAGATGCTTCACTTATGTTCTCTTGGTCCATGGGACAGAATGTTCAAAATTTGGCGAACATTGGATTTCAAGTGTTAGGAGTTAGTAAGAAACACACATGGCGATGCCATTAACGCCATAGTTTTATCAAATGAAGGGCTTCTTTATACAAGTCCAACAGATAAGAAAATTAAGGTTTGGAACAAGCAAGCAGGAGAAAAGAAGCATTCATTGGTAGCTACAATGGAGGTGTAAGGCCCCAAATTATACCCTAATTAAAATGTTACATGTTCATGAAAGCATATGTGATGGGTGTTAAATTGTGGCATGATTGTAAGTTGTATATGTTTTAAATTTTTGTTTGATCTTGAATTTTGGTTTAATGGATCATACTTAGTAATTTGGAATTAATTGATACCATTAGAAAATTAATTTATTAAAATGTACATTTGAACAAGGAAAATGTCAAGTGTCAAGACAAGTTGGTACATGAAAATTGGATGACTAAGCATATAAATTTAACAACATTTGGAGTAAGTTAATAAGGGACAAATGGCAGTATAATTGAAAGACATTTGACAACATTGATTAAATGACAAATGGCCTAATAGATGTGTGACATTTAGTAGCTTAAAGGGAGGACAAATGTGATACAGGCATTGGTGACATATGCTCCTACAAGATTAGGACACCTAGCAACTTAGGTGGTAAACATGCTAAGAAGTTTTTATAGCTTTCATTGAAGCATCTCCACCAAAACCATTTACCCTCTCTTAGCTCTGAATTTTTACTTCAATTCCACTTAGAATTCTTGCAAGATATTGCATCAAGAAAGCTACCACATGCTATCTTCTATGTTGTTGTCTTTTGATGTTAAAAGCATCCTAATTTCACTTGGATTTTGGACTTGTGTTGGTTGTTTGGAAGGCTAGTTTGGCTTGTTCTTTGGAGTTAAATAGATAAGGGAATGCTAAACTTGATTGCATGTTATAATATGAAATGTTCGATACTTGAATTGAATAGAATATGTGTTGAATATGTGTTAAGATTATGATAAATGAATGCTGGAAAAAAAAAAGATCCTTGTATGATAACTTCTAGTTTGGTTTTGATATATGGAAGATATTGATTTCTTGCTTAATGAATGATTTTTGAATTGGTTTTGGACATGAATTTGATGTAGAATTGAGGCATGAATAAGGTGGAATTGATGAACTATGGGAAAGGGGTGTTGAAGGTGTATGAAAGAGTTAAGTTTTGGTAGCAGTTTAAAGGTTATGGGTGAGTGAACTGTCAATTCAGTCATCCCACGATCGTGGGAATTATAAGGCGTATTCCCATGGTCATAGAAAAGGGTTAGGAAGGTGAAAAGGTTGGTTTTGTGCAATTGTTGACATATATAAGGTTAGGACATTTAGCAATAGTTTAATTGAACTTAATTGAGGTTAAAAATGAACCTAGATGATGTTAGATTAATTGAGTAGAAGTTAATCTAGTTATGGACCATTAATTGAGATAATAACTTAAAGAATGTGTGATTAATTAATAATATGTCTAATGTTATAATGTATGATATGTTCAAGATGAATGTGTTCTTAAGAATACAAATGTGTTTCAAGGGTTTTATGTGATGTGAGTTAGATATGAATGTTTGTGATTTGGGAATTTCTATGATGTTATGTAATAGGTAATGACTTAATGTTTCATTGATATATTGATGCAAATGCTTATGTTTATAAGGTATATTAAGTTTGATAAAAAGGGAGTGAATATGTTCAGTCTGAGAAAAATGAAATAAAGACATATGTTATACACTACATTATTTACTTGTGATTCTGAAATCTAAAATGGATTGTTTTAAAACTGATAAGTCCTAGTCGTAGGTAAATAGGCATGTCTAGAAGGGTCTATAGCTGCTCCTGTGACACTACGATGTCCCCTAATTATCAACACTACGGTGTCCCCTGATTTTGAGACATAAGTCTCTTATGTTCTGTGATACCAATCATGGTATCTTCTGTTTTAGTCATGTACCTACTTCTGTAAAAATAGATTAGTGGGCTAACCTGGTTTGTATTATGATACATGTTTGATTGTGTTATATGGATCTGATATAAGATGAATTCTGATTTGATACAAGTCCTAATTTGTTCTTGTTCTGGAGCAATTATGTTATATTTTGAGACTTGTGCATTTTGTTATGAAGCAATGACATTATGTTCTGATATTTATATGTTGTGTTCTGTATTGATTAATCATAAACTGTTCTGAGACACTTAATGTTTGGGTTGCTCTTGAATATGAATAACTAAAGATTGCTTATGATATAATTTGATTCTGAATATGTGAACGTTAGACGACTGTTGGAAACAATCGCCATTATGTATCCTGTTTAGTTATTCCCCACTAAGCTATATGTTTAGCATGGTGGTTTTGCCTCCGTGTAAGTTCTGATAAGAAGGTTTAAAGTCTGGGACAAAGACAACCGCAGTAGCCAAAGAAGGATGTGTTTTGTTTTAGAAGATGTATATTATGTTTTGTTTATAAAATAACTCCTAATGAATTGTAATGTTTGTTTGCTTGAGTTTTTGGAATACATTTAAGGAATGTTTAATATGTTTTAGATTATTTTGGTTATATTTTGTGTGGCATTTGCACATCCTCCCAGGAGGTATGTGGGTGTTACAGGAGGGTCATATCTGTTATCAATGTCTTAGCTCTTAGTATAAGCAATATTAATGGCTACCATGAACTCTAAGATTAACTTTGATGTAAATCAAAGTGTTATAATCTTGTTCTGATATCACCTGTAATTAAAACTATAATATTTTAAACAATATTTCAAGTGTAGAATTCTCCCACGATCATCTATAACACAATCGATTCAACCCATTAAATTAGAATTCATACTGTAAGAAAAAGAAAGAAATACTAACCTTGGTTCATGTTTAATATGTATCTACAATGATAGATCTTTATTTCTTTTGGTTGCAAACATCTTCTTTATGCAAAGAATTTATCCACTCTCTCCTTCTCTTTTTTTTCATTCTTTTTTAATGGTGCAAAAAATTTGGTAACTATTAACTTAATCGAAAGGAGAGAGAAGGGTTCTTATTAATTATAAAAAAATCCTAGTGACTCTAATATTCTCTAGAAGCCCAATAATTATTATCTTGGACTCATCTTATATTATAATCAGTCCAATTAATATCAGTAACACGTTTATGATTATCAAATTAATTTAACAATTGCAAGTTAAAAGTAGTATATCATCACGTACAAAATTATAAATAAATGTATGCTTCGTAGATGTCCTATTCAATAATATTTTCTTTAAACTTATAATTGGTTATAATATTGTGAAACTCCATATGCAACTAACGTGTGGCTTATTTTAGTCTATAAATAGACTTTTTAATATAAAAAAATAATTTCTATTACTAGAAAGAAACTTTCATACTAAAGAATCTTTTGTTGACACTAGAGAAAATGTTTCCTAATACTCGAATGCATTCTTTTTTAACAAAACTCTTGTAAGCTTATAATCTTAGCTTTATATCATTTAGTATTTTAAGAAAAGTCTTTTTTGATTTTGAAAACTTGTTTATAGTTAATGACTTTCGACCCTTATGATAATTGAATGAGACTTTAAACTTGGTTTCCATCCATACCAAATCTATAAAAAAAAAAGAAGTGCAAATCTATTTATAGCATTGCTTTTAAAGCTCTACTCTATAGTAGATTTGAATTACTGATCATTCTTCTCATATATTTATTAAGTGCATAATTTTTTCTCTTTGTCACAGCATTTCATGGCATGTGCAACATTTTATACTTTGGAATAATGTCTTCCTTTTTAAAAAAATACACTTTTGTTGTCCCCATATATGTACCGATCATAATATTCTCTACTCCTACCGTT
This sequence comes from Erythroxylum anguifugum, assembly GCA_027478595.1. Taxonomy (NCBI): domain Eukaryota; kingdom Viridiplantae; phylum Streptophyta; class Magnoliopsida; order Malpighiales; family Erythroxylaceae; genus Erythroxylum; species Erythroxylum anguifugum. Next base: position 5,315 of record JANIPN010078138.1, read on the forward strand.
AAACCCCCTCTCCTATTAATGTGTTAATATGGCGAGTCACGTCATATAACTTTTTTGCCATACATGTAACATATGTACTACATTTTTTCCATGTAAGAAATTAATAAAATTAAAAAATTAAAGTCACAAATTTCTAAACCCCTAAAAAAATCCCAATTTAGAAGAACACCAATAATGATGCTAGTCAGGACGGAGGTAGGTGGGAGCCAGTGGTGCACTGGGCCTCCCACCCCCAAGATTATTAAATAATTATATATATATATATAGATTATTAAATATATATATATATATATATTAAGACGCGGTTATTTAGAGGTTAGTGGTGCACTGGGCCCTCCAAAATTTAAAAAATTAAATATTTGGGTCCCCTATCTTAAATTCCTAGCTTCGTAGTTTTATCATTTAAATGATCATCCATTTTTAAAATTTAAGATGAAAATTTGAAATTCTAATTTGTATTTAGTTAAAACATTAAAAAAAAAATCGATTCATAACGTACAAGATGCAACTTTTACAATAAATACTTATGCATTTTATTGACCTTGACATAAGTAAGTTTATTTGAATGTTGATCCAATTTTTTACACTTTTTTTTGTTGTTGTGACCTAATTCCTAACAATTTTGACACCTCATAATAACTCTTTTCTTGCTTAATTTATTGGAATTCCTTGACTCTTCGTCCTTAACATCGGTCGGAGGGTCTCGACCTTGAGCCACAATTTGGACGCACTAATTAGCTCCATTAATAATTAATAACTCTTTAGATGATAGTCTTTTTTATATAAACAATTGACATAATCATTAATATTCTTCGTGAAAATTTATACATTATATACTTACAAAAAATTTTGTTATGAATATAACTTACATTGACATGTCTTAAAAGGTAAGCTAACAGTAAACTTTGTTAGATTAATTTAATAATCATAAAGTGAGTCTATATTATTTTATTTGATTCTATATAAAATGGGCCTAAAATAATAGTTATTGGGCTTGTAAATAAAATTAAAGTCTATAGGGTTTTATTATAATTAATAAAACCCTTCTCTCTCTCTTCAGCAATGTAAAGTTAATAGTTATTAAAGAAACATACGCTTTTATACTATTAAAAAGAATAAAGAAAGGAAGAAGGTGAGAGTGCATAAAGCTTTTATGTAGGAAGGTATATTAAGAGGTCAGATATTCATATCCATACTCTTACATCCAAAGTTCCTGAAGCTCTAGGTTCAAATAGGACAATCTAAAGAAGGAAGGTTATCCCATTTACTTGAACAATGAAAGAAACAAGAATCCATGTTAAACGAAAGTATACTCTCGAGCATCGTACGAGCAAAACCAGATGGACATGAACCACTCAATTAAATCTCTTGATAAGATTTTCAGTATGAGGGAAAAAAAAAATTGCACCTGCAAATTGTCTGAGAAGCATCTCATGTCAAGCAAGTGATTAACTAGAAATCCATAGTCTCTGAATACGTGAATGGAGATTAACATCGTATTATAATTGATACGAAGTGGTAAGAAATATAATTTTAATTGATTTTAAATAATATTTTTGGATTGAGAAATTATTTCCAAAGCCAGCTAAAGTCAGCAGCAAAGGATATAGTCGACACTTGGAAGGAAATGACTAGGGGTGGTGAAAAGGGAACGGAATCCTTTGTTTATTTTACTCTGTCTCATAAATTTCAATCATTTATTTATACAGGACCTATATATAACTCACATAAATAATCAGCTAAGATTCATGAGATAAAGTAGGAACGGAATAAAATGGACAAAAATCTTAACTCGTGAAAAGAAGCTGCATGCATGTAACGAGGCTTCCACAAGCGGTACAAGGCTCCAAAAAAGACTCGAAGGCTATTAGCTATTTGCCACGTTAAGGATTGATTTGAGGTGACAACAAACTTTCAAGCTTTCCATGACCCTGTTGGCAGAACCGCATAGGTTTTCCAGAGCATTCATGGGAATACACAGGTGGCTTGGGCATAAGAGGCCATATTTACTGCAAACGAAACGACCAGCATTACAGCTTGCAAGGTTGGCAGGCAAACAGCAAATCATATTGTCAACACTGTTATTCTCATAACCAGTACGCTACAACAGCAAAGACACTGCTCATCAGTCATCTCAGCATCCCATAAAAATAAGACTCAACAACAGCTTCATTCATTCAGTCATCATCACATCCCATAAAAATATGGACTCAGCAACAACCTCATTCATTTTCATTCATATGGGGTGTATTCGCCATAATAGTACCCATTTGATCCAATTCATGAATCATGTTTAGGCCAATATGTACAATATCAATTGCAATCATTATCCTTGAGATGCACTCTCATTTTACTAAATCTTTCTTAATAATGTAACCTTTCTTCTATAAATTTCCGACATTTTTTACAGTATAACTCCACAGGCTAAACCTTTGACGTCAACGTGTGTGCAGAGGCAAATGTTTCTACAACGAATTTTCTACGATGATATCCAGCCGCTCCTCACAATCTTCTTTCTGAAGCAGAGAGGTTCTGCATAGGTATCTGCATCCATTGAAGTTGCGCAGTCTTATCTTCAGTACAGAAATGAGATCAAATAATATAACTTAATTTAGAAAATTTTGTAGTCACTTGTTTGATTTCACACTAGTACACTTTTTAACGCCTGTGATAGCCGTGTTAGAAATACGCAGGATTTTATAATGCTGCAGACAATTTCCCAGGTTGTCATTACATAATATACACGCAGAATATGCTCACCTCTTAATATTAATGAAGAGCCTTATGCCTTCATAGATCTTGTCCAGAAAAATCCCTTTTTGGTCATGCTATCTGTCCAGGATCTACTACCCTTTGATCCAAATGAGAAATGCCGCCTCAGGAAAGGCTTTGCTAAGGAGCTTTTCATGCTGGAACTGGAGGCCATTTTGGGACCCTTCCCTTCATGTCCACTGGCTTTTAGACGATCAAACATAACAGAATTACCATCAAGATCACTATCCACGACCCTGTTCCTTGATCTCTTGTTCTTTCCCTTCCAATCCACCTCTGCCTTCAGAGCCTTTTGTGATAGCTTAATAACTTGTTTCTCACCCAAAGTACAAACTGGGCAAGCAGGATCATACTTATCCAATTCAGGTGTTAAAGTCTCCAAACACTCAGCATGATAAACATGGCCGCAAATTAACACAGCAACAACAGACAGCTCATTACTGGTGCCAAGCTTCTGGCTGCTCCACAAAGATTTATCGGTTAAAAGCCTTAAGCAAAGGCCACATGCATGGTGATCTACAGAAGGAGAAGCTGATGTTCGACCACTGGATCTACGATTAAAACCCAAGGACTCATTGTCAAACGACCATCTTTCTTTATTTGAAGTCATGAGTTCAGGAAAGGCATTCATGGACCAACCATCCGAAGACATGCCATAAGATTCCATAGTTGTATCATTGCTCCATGAGGCAATTGTGTGCCCCTCATCACGAACAGAGAAGCTGTTTGATGATTTCAATTGTGGGATCCGTGCATCAGATACTTTCCCAATTAGCTGATTCCCAGGTGAATTATGAAGCCACCTTGGAGTCGTTGAGCCAGGAGGATGCAAATGACTTTGAGAGGACGATGGAGATGCAGTCAGGGATGAAGTTGACTGAAGTGAGATTGATACTTTTGTGGTCGATGGATTTGTAACTGCTGGGGATACTATTATCTCCTTCACCTACAGATGTTTTTTCACTATAAAAATATGTCCTATCAAGGGGAAGAGGAAGATAACTCAGAAAACTTGAATAGTCTCTCTCACACAAACTATACCTGTTCCAAATTTGTATCAATTGAGATATTCCCTGAGATGGATTGATCTGCCAAAGAGTAATTTGTCAAATATCAGTCAGCTCATTCAGTTTAAGAAGTCAATATCAGTAAACTCATTTATTTCTAAGAGGCTATGTTAACCGGTGATGGCCTAAATAACCAAAGCAAGCCTGTGAAGGGTAGACATTACAAAAAAGAGAGAGGTCAAGGAAGAAAGTAGTGAACAAACTTTTAGTAAGACTAAGGATTATAGGCGGCAATTTTTAATGCAGAAGTTTAACAAAGTTATATGATAAAAACATTCCACAGTTCTGCTTTGACTATGAAAAATAAAGTCAGAGTTCTAAAGATAATGAAAGGCAACAGTAAAATAGTTGGTGAAGGATCATGTCCTTATTTAAGTTCATTCTCAAGATTGCTTAATGTCACTAGGTTAATTATTGTTAGTAAGGTGTTTTTTTCGCTACTGTACTCTATCAATGACATCTGTATATAATAGGACAAAGCTTCTTCAGAAGTAGCAGTTCCTACAAAGGGGCTCAATTCCACACTATTCACAAGACCATTTTGTCGAGGTCTCAACAGTTCTGTTATAACAAAAGAGGCATATGTATATCCTGTCACCAATCTATCACGATAAATATGGAATCACCTTTATTTCACAGCTTGACCAAGTTCAAATACTTTAGGTGCAGGAATCACACTCAAAATCACTTGGCATAGGTTGAGCCATTCATGAGATCCATTAAATCAAACATCACTAATCAGCAGATATAGATACACCACTGTAAAGCTTAAATAACACCAAATAAAGAGTTCAACCAATAAGATAACAAGTGATGCCTTGGAAAGGTTTCCACAATATATACTGGAAAATGGAAATCGATAAACCCAATAATGTAAACCTGTTAGGTCTATGTGGTCCATAAGTTGAAGAGGCAGTTTTAGTGCGCAATTATTTTATATATCTTCATAAAACACAAATAATCTTCATAAAACACGAATCACATAGTAATAAGAGTTTATAAGAAGAATACAGTTCAAACACAAAATTAACATCAAAAGCTACATCCATACAGTTGCTCACCTGAAGCAGGAGTTCTCACATGCTCTGCAGTCCCTTCAGATTTTGGGGACTTATGCCGAGCATGCCTCTGAAAACTATTCAATGGGCTTCCACCATCTGACACATATGTTGATTCAGACTTAAGATCAGGTCCTCCATGGTTCCTGTGAATTGCATCAGGAAACCAACTTATTGAAGTCTCTTCACCTGCTACTCGACCTCGATTATCCCACCTAAGGCTCCATGTCGGTGAATGGCAAACATTCCGACGCAATATATCACTTCCAGATCCACCAACTATGTTTTTATCTCTAGCAGCAATACAACAGGCACCCCCCATGATAAAATACAGAACCTCACAGAGCTCTAACCAGAATCCACAATCCTCACTCACATGCTCCAAACTATGAAGTTCTTACATGAATTCAGTATGACTACTCTTTAACATGTAAATTACCCAGGTAAAGTAGTTCTTCTGCAGCCAAGCATCAACACGATGAACACCAATTCAGTAAATACCTTTGCAATAAAGTAGTCGTATGTCCATCGCATGCAGCATAACTTAAAAAATAACAAATTCCTTTGACCTTCTTAAAGAAGTAAACTTTTGCTCTATTTACAACACAGGCAGATAAGCATTGCCAGAAAACCTCTAAAACTGTAAATAGTTAGAGCAACCCAAGAACAAATTCAGTTTAACCTACACAGATCGCCCAGTTTCACAAGAAATTCAAATCTTATAAACAAAATAAATGAAAATTCCATAAACCATAGACGGGCCTAAAATTTCTCAAGTCAAATAACCTTACCGATAGTCAATAAAGAGCATCACTATACTTCATAGCAGCCGATTTTAACAATTATAACCAAACAAGAAAGAAAAGAAATAAAGTTTGTTCTCTGTCACTCCTACAGCTCACAACCCAAGACCCACCAAACGACTCTAAACCACTGAGAACACCCAGAAAGCGAAGAAAATGAAAAGGCCACTCAGAAAATTAATAAGAAGCTAAAATCGAATCCACCTGCTACTTCTTTGGGATTGATGAGAGAGTCAAACTTGAAAAACCCTAAAAATAGAAACACATGAAAATTTTTATTTAAATTACCCGAGTCCATGGCGATCCTATTATACCTCCAAAATAAACTTAGCCCATATCCAAAACAATGAAACGCCAAAAAGGGCATTTTTTTTAAAGCACAATCTTAAAAAGATCATATTCGATTAAATTAAGACACAAAAAATCAGTTTTATGTAGGAAAATAAGGGAATGAAGTATTCGACATCGTACCTAACAATAGGAGGGCGACAAAAGTATTGGGGAGAGAACTAAGAGGCTGTTCTAGAAAGAGAAACGAGAGTGGGAGACTGCTGGTCTTTTGGTGCAAAAGAGAGAGGGAACCGGAGAAAGTCGTTTTAGACAGAAGTGAAATGTAACGTCGTTAGAATTTTGGACGTTGTACGTTCTCCGTTCGCCTTGACGGAGTTGGATGACGTAAATAAAGTTTATTTGAAGGCACAAAACAGAACTTACAATATTAAATATTTCGAATTCGTGAGAGATTAAAGTGAATTTTGTGGAGAATTCCAAATTTTTGTGAGTCAAAAAATGGAAAACAAAAGCGCTAAATTTAATGACTTGGTGGCTTCCGCGTTACGCGGAGTGCGTAGTACGCATTCCATACTTTTCACGTTGCAACTGCAAGAAAGTAATAAAATCAATGTACCAAGTTAATATTCTATTCCCCTTTTCCCGCGAGGGCTGTGATGGAACGGTAAGGGGTTCCTCTATCTTTAACCAAGGTCTCGAGTTCGAGTCTTGAGAATGAAGTCGCTTTAAATGACTCGTGAGGGAGAGCTTTGCCACCCGAAAGGGTCCTACCCGGCTCGACTCCGAATTCGTCGGCCCTCTGAGGTACCGGATACCGGATGATTTACACCAAAAAAAAAATTCTATTCCCCTTCACTTTGACATTTTAAAATACTAGATTAAAATTGATTTCACTTTACAATTTTAGTAGTTAATGAAAACTAGTTTGTTTAAAAAAAAAGTACTTAGGAATTGCGGATAACTTAAAGCAAATGTTGGAATTGGAAGAAGCGGGTCGTTGAGGTGTGGCCTGCAACTTCAACTCTCCCTATAGTGTATGTATGGGGGTCAAAAGGGAGTTGATGGCTACAGCAAGAACTTTATGCGTATTTGGCTACCAAATGTTGGCTTCTCACTTTGAACAAAGATGGTCCGGTCAAACAAGACACCTACACGCCCCTCTTTGTACCTGGCCTGGCCCCATGCTTTGAGCTTGGTGGGTTTCTATCAATGCATGTGGTTGAATAATTTGGAGAAACCAGATCATCACAAACTGATCTCACATCAGGGTGGGTGAGTCACCCAAGAACAAGTGTCTATACTCGAAAAGTCCACCAGATGAATCATCCTTTTGTTATGATTTTACAATATCAGTTAATTAGTTGTTTAGATTTGGAATACCGTGCACTCAACTTCGCCGGTTCTTTTTTCTTTTTATGATCTTATTAAGACGAGATAAGGCAGCAATGTTGTTTTACCTTCTGTCCACAAGTTACATTTCATGAATTAGTGAACTGGGTTCGATTGAAAGCTCTATGCGGGAAGACGATTTGCCGTGTACTTTTTGTCCCGTGTTCAAAACTAAATATTAGTAAAAGATACATAATCTGGTTAAACTAATTCGAGTTATGAAAATTGTCTAAAAACCATACTACAAAAACTATATATACAGGTCTTCTAAACACACATAAAACAAGCGAATACATCAAAAATGAATTTATGAAATTAAAACTTTTGTTTTCATTGAAGAATGAATTTTAGATTTACTGTAAATCTTTAGGTTTAGAAGCTTAAGTCCAAATTGGTTTTCTATTTTTGTAATTTTTCAGATCTTGTTTAATATAAGTTGATGGTTTTATGCGAATTATACCTACCCATATGATGAGACTTTTAGGTAAATAGTAGTTAGTTTTAGTTAATACTAAAATCATAATATATATATTACAGATATTGTATCAAAAGTTGAAACACAATATCATATATATATGATTTAAAATAACTTTTAAAGGATCCACATGCATATATCATCAATAATACATAATGATCATAAATTAGATAGAAACTTAATTATTCTAATATTTTTATTTTTACAGACGATACATTGTTAGTTTACTATTACTATCAATCAATTGATTAAAAGTTAATGCATGAAATTATTATTTTAATTAATATATGCATTCTTTACTTTTATCTATTTTTATTAATGATATTTGATATTTTAATATTAATATTAATATTCTTGCTTTATAAACAATAAATTATTAGTTTATACCCTTACAATTAAAAAATTGATCCCAATTTAAAGTATGACATTATTATTTTAATTAATAAAGGCACTCTTTATTTATATGTTTTTTTATTAATTATTTTTTATGCTTTAATACTAAAAGTAATTCTTGAAAAAATTATTATGCAATTGAAATTAAGATGATATTATAATTATAAAATTCAAATATATTTATGCATTATTCTTAAATTATTGTGAGTTATAGTTTTGTCAAAAAATGATATTACTAGAATGGTAAAATTAGTATACATTACTTTTCTTTCTTTTGAAAAAAGTAATCGATCTTATAAATTAAAGTATGGACATACTTTTTTTTTATGAATGATAAATTGTATATTCATAAAAAAATATGTATGTACATACTCAAAAGGGCATACCCCAGTCGAAACAGAAATAAAAGTAATAGCCATAACAGCCTCAAGTATAACAAAACCTCCAAAATCAACCACTACATTCCCAAAGGATGTACGCTAGAAGACATAACAGATTCCAGACAAGCCATTCGTGCCAGAGAAGTAGGGTCATGCAAATGGTCTAGATTAACGTGGTGCTTGGCACAAGCATACAGTGAAGAGCATTAGAAGTGTATCAGCTCAATGGGATAAAGCCGGTACAGTATACTATAAACCACCGTTTGGATTTGCTTCATCGCTGCATAACTTGTGGCAGAGCCAGACTCCATCTGGATTACATTCCGTGCCTTCCAAATCATGTAAACAGTACACACAAAACCAAGTTTTACAGCCTTACTTCTAATTAATGCTCCAGTATAATCATGGCAAATCCATTTAATGGCGTTGCGGAGGGTAGACATAGTCCGACCAATACCAAGCCAAGTTTTAGTAGCCGTCCAGACTGCTTTGGAGAAGGCACATTGGAAGAAAAGATGACCAATAGTTTCAGGTTCAGTACGACATAGTGGGCAAGTTCGGTCAATGTCCAGAAATTGGAGGTTATCCTTTGTAGGTAGTTGATTCCTCAACCCCAGCCAAGCAATGAGGGAATACATGGGGGGGCAAATGTATTGTTTCCAAATAAAGGACATCCAGGGTTTCTTGGCATGCTTAGTCCGAAATAACTCATACATCTTCTGGGAAGAAGGCACGCCATGAATGCACAATTGTTCTAGATGCTGAATAACCACTGAAGTAGGCCCTAACTTTTTATGTAGGCTATCCCGAAGCCAAACAACCTTTTTCAGTAAAGGAGAAGTTTGAGGGTAGGGAACCCACTCCCATACAGTCAGGGGCGGATCCAGAAATTTTTTTGAGTGGGGGAAATTTTAATAGGGATAAAATTTTATTTTTAATAGGGGCAAAATTTTAATGGGAGTAAAATTTTACATTTTTTATGGGGGCAAAATTTTAAAAAATAAATTCTTTATAGTGAATTTATTGGGGGCAGTGGGGGCAAGTGGTGTAGATCCGCCCCTACATACAGTAGTATTCTGTAGGTATACTTCATGAACCCAACGAACCCAGAGGGAATCAGCCTTCGCATGTATATTCCATAAGACTTTGGTGAGCAATGCGTTATTCCAAATCTTACAATTTTTTAAACCCAATCCACCTTCATCCTTAGGCATACAAAGTGTATCCCACGCAACACGAAAGTGTCGACCACCCCACAAAAACACCCTACACATAGAAGTAATCCGCTTCAATACTGCATTAGGAATTGGGAAGGCTGGTAACCAGAAGGACAAGACTCCTTGTACTATAGAATTAATGAGCATAGATCTGCCCACATAAGAGAGTGAATGGCCTTTCCAAGCAGTCAGATAATTTTCGATAGTATCACGTAACACTAAATATTGACTCACAAATACTCGCAAAGGGGCGAGGGGGATTCCCAAATATCTGACAGGGAATTCTTCAATGGGGTACTCAATCATGTGAAGTAAGTTGTCCTTAACATAGCCATCCACTCCAGCTAAGTAGATATTGGATTTAGGAATACTGACTTTCAAGCCAGCCACCCGTTCAAGATCATGAAGTGTGTCTAAAAGGATACCAATAGAAGCAGCATCTCCTCGAGAAAATAACATCAAGTCATCAGCAAAGGTAAGATGGGTAATTCCAAGGGAATTACACTTCGGGTGGAAGTGGAAAGAATCATTGCAGGTACAAGTTTTAAGCATCCGGGAGAAGAACTCCAAGCCAAGAAGGAATAAAGTAGGTGACATAGGATCATTTTGTCGTAGACCCCGATAGCCTTTAAAGAAACCATGCAAAGACCCATTAATGGAAATGGAATAGGAAGCAGTGGTAACACATTCCATGATCCACCCTATAAACTGAGGAGGGAAACCCAAGTCACGCAACATGTCCTCCAAGAACCTCTACTCCAATGTATTATAGGCTTTAGTGATATCAGCTTTAATCATACAACGTGGGGATATCCTTTTCCTATTATACCAGCGGACCAGTTCTTATGCCAAGAATACATTATCCAGCAAACTTCGACCGGGGACAAAAGCTACCTGATCCGGGTCAATAAGACACCCAATAACCTTGGCCATGCGATCATTCAACACTTTAGTAATTACCTTGTACACAACATTGGGACAAGCAATAGGCCGAAAGTCCTATACCCTTGGAGTAGTCTTGGTCTTGGGAATAAAGGTGAGTATACAGTGGTTGAGTTGTTTCAGTAATCTACCATTGACAAAAAACTCCTGGACTGCGTTTATAACTGTATGCTCAACTCGATCCCACTGTTGCTTAAAGAAGGCTAAGGAGTAACAATCAGGCCTAGTTGCTTTGTCATCCCCAATAGCAAAAAGAGCTTGCTTGATTTCCTCCATGCAAACAGGCATAATGAGTGATGCTCCAGTGTTTGCATCCAGGATCGGCCCATTTTGGAGTATCGCTGCATCTAACTGGATCCGGGGGGCTGAAGTACCAAGGAGATTTTGATAAAAGCTAAGGCAGCTGGTAACCACTTCCCTCATCGAAGTCGTAGCGCTACCATCCTCCTTAAGAATATGGGATATAGTGTTTTGCTTAGTTCGCTTCCGCACAACTTGATGGAAATATTTACTATTATGATCAGCCTTCAAAATATGAGTATACTTAGCCTTCTGCTGGAAGAACTGTCTTTTGACCTCCATTAGAAAAACTATGTGCTTCCTTTTCTCCTTTAGTTTTTGCCTGAAGGCAGGGTCATCAGGGCCATCCAAAGAAGCTTTATAAGCAGACTGGAAAGCTTCCTGAGCATCCGTAGACCTGGTGGTTATATTCCCAAAAGCTATCTTATTTAACACCTTTAGTGGGGCCTTCAGCTCCTTTAATTTCTTGCACAAGGAGAATTGTGCGGTTCTTGGTACTCGATGGTCCCAATGACAAGAAACAATGTCAGACAGATGCAGGTGTTTAAGCCACATATTGTAGAATTTAAAGGGCCTTTTTCCAAACTCTTCAAGGCAATTGACATCTATAAGAACGGGACAATGGTCTGAGTCAGCCCGCATTTCCATGAAGTGAGCCACACAAGTTATGTCTAACTCATCCCAAGCTAGGTTGGGAAGCACACGATTTAGCTTAGCCCACATATGATTTTTATTCCAAGTGTAGTATTCCCCTCAGCTCGAGGCGCCTTCCAATCCCAATGATACTTTGAACTCTACCAAGTCACGCAGGAAGTAATCCATAGGTGGAAGACTACCTAACCGTTTCTGAGGAGTGCACACACAATTAAAATCACCCATGATTAACCACGGGCGAAACAGATGAACTGAACGATTCTGGAGTTTATGCCAGAGCTCTCGCCTAGTAGGCACACTATACATTGTGAAGGAGAGTTGCGTCGTGGAGCACAAGATGTCCACAGTAATATGTTGATCGCTTACTTCCAAAAGCTTACATTGGTAAAAGGTTGGATGCCAAATGATACATATACGTCTACCACTAATGTGGTCAAAATTGTGAAGAAAATTCCACCCGTCAAATTTATTCCGCATCATCTATGGAGGTTTTCCAGGGTGAGTTTTGTTTCTAAGAGGCATGCAAAATAGCTCCGATGTTGCCTAAGTAAAGTGGCAACATTGTTTTATCGCAAGGCCGTACCAAGGCCCCGGACATTCCAACAAAGCAACTTCATATAGGCAGGGGAGGAGGTTGATCACCTCCTAGACCCTTCAAGAGATCAGAAATCGATATAGGACCTCAATTTTGGCCTTCTGGACGGTTCTTTCTGCTAAGGGGTCCTATGCGTGGTTGAGTAACCTTGCCTTTAGTAAAATTCCTTTGATTCGATACTATCTTCATTTCTCCTGGATTTCTAGTCAAGTTAGCATCCATGCTAGGCGGCGGTGGGGGTGTAGGACTGGTGAGCTGATCCAAGTCCTCCCCCGCACCCCTATTTGTTTTAGTAATAGACTCTGATTCTGTCAAAGCTCCCTCTAGACTTAGCTGCCCAGCAAAATTGGTTATTAGTGCCTCTGGATTTATCCCACACACATCCAAAGGGGTCGTCACTGATTCCTTAAGGTTACCCGAGTCTTCCACTGGTTCCTTCACTATTTTCAGTTTTTGTTGCTGCTTATAGTCAAAAGGAGAGTGGCCATGGGCTCGGCAATGAGAGCAGTAGCTCAGAAAGTTCTCATAAATAACCAGTTGAGTATACCTGTGTCACCGCACACTAAAAGTCTTTTTGGGGTTTCTGGCCAAGTTGACCTCCATAAGAACTCGTGCATAACCCAATCTGGTCTTCCCTCTAGTGACTTTATCAGTGCATATAGGCTTACCAAGACATGAAGCCAACTTAGATAGCCCCCTTTCATGCCAATATTCCAGAGGAACATTAGGGAGCTAAACCCATACAGGCACATTCAGAAACTCCCCATGATCAAAGGTAAAATCTGGTGTGAGAGGTTTAAGAAGTAGTGTTTTGCCATACAACACATACGGCTCTTCCGATAGAACACTCATCTGATCTTCATCCGAGTTAAACTGAAATAGCATCCATCCTTTGCTATAAGGCAATAAACGTTAGGGTACATTCCACTTGCCCATTTGTTCCTCCAACACTTTCATACCCGGGAACTTACTAGTGAAATGACCAACCAAATAGTACCCCACAACGAGTTCCAAGTCCATACCATCTGCAGCATCCATAACAAGATCATCTTCAACAATTTCCACATCCACACGTGCTAAGGGCATGCCTTGACGGAGTGCTCTGTTATCTTTAAATAAACTAGAAAAGGAGCCCTTCTTGTTTCCTGCAGTCTTACCCTTGGGACCTTTCCCTGGCATTTCATCAGACAGTTTCAAGGCAGGCAGCTCATCCCCTGAAGCAGATTGTGGCAAGTGGTTAAACAGCCTAAGCACCGAATCCTCATCTTCAGATTCTGCAGATTTAGGCTGGTCCTTATTCCCCAAAGCAATGTCGACTTCAGCCGTGGATGCTACATCTCCCTCGACTGGAGGACCATAACAGTACCACATAGAGGTTCCAATGAAAGGGACGTACCTGGGAGGGGTGAAGACATCACCAGACCGGCCAGTGGTTCAATCGTGGTAGATGCTCCATCAGCAGTCTTCGCCACAGGCCGACTTACCTGTGGTGTCAATATGTTGATAGCGGTTGTTAATGGCACCCCTGAGTGAACCCCCAGCACATCCTTCACCTGGGCAAAGTCCTTTCTAGGGGACAACAGTCGACTCTCTCCAAGACTAGGAAAGTCTACTCCTAGCCCTAAGCCCTTACCAGTCTTTGGAGTTATCTTCACGCTAGCAAGCGACAACTGTCCAGCTTGGTCACCTTGTGGCCGTCGGGAGCATCCTTCTTGACTTCCTAGACAGGCCATCGTGATATCCTTGCCCCTATTTTTTGGGTTTCACCATGAGGCAAGGATATCCTAATCAAATCGCAAGCAAGTCAAATGCCAGCCCATCACAATACCCCAGAGCTTCTACCCTAGTAGTGCAATCCCTTTTCAGAAGAGGAAGAAACCCCAGCCAAGTGGGACAGCAGGAACCAAGTCTAGAGCAAGTAAAGAAGGAGCAGTAGAGAGGGAGAAACCTAGGAGAAAGACACCTAGTGAGAGATGCTCTCCATCGCCCTTGTTTATACTTAAACAAATGTGTAGGTGCTTATAAAAAATAAGTTCACTGATCTGGCCCAATTATGAGAATTCCAAATGAAATATTACTTATGTATTTGTAGATTTCCTCATTACGATGGTTATATAATTGACTCTTATAGGCCATTTGGTTTAACACTTGGAAAGACAAGGAATAAAATAGTTATTCTTAGGAATACAAAAGACAAGGAATAAAATGACATGGATACTACTTTGTTTGGTTTACTGTTAAAGAATTTATATGCCAATGTTTAGTTTGAAAATATAACTTGGAATGACAAGGAATAACTAACAAAAAGACCAAAATATCCTTATTATTATTATTATTATTGTTGTTGTTGTTGTTGTTGTTGTTATCCTCCTCCTCCTCCTCCTGATTATTATTATTATTATTATTATTATTATTATTATTATTATTATTATTATTATTATTATTATTATTATTATTATT
>JANIPN010078429.1:17470-64324 GCA_027478595.1 Erythroxylum anguifugum
GAATTTGTCGGGCTGCCGCGCTTTCCTCGCCAACAACCTCGCCTGAAAAGGATCCTAATACACGTGCTCGCATCATGAATGTATTTGAGAGCCCAGTTAAGGCGCAGAAGTTCGATTATGGCCTAGCAGCCCCGGATTATGGTCTCTAATTTGTGGCGATTAGCTGAAAGTAGTGCTTCCATACATATCGTGCACATCAGGAAGATCGGTAGCATCGATCCGTCCCATCACACCGTGCTGGCGGGTATTTGCGATGATTAAGCGGAGGCCATTCGCGGGAATGCGAGCACGTTTACGCAGATAAACTGATCCATGGCTATTATTCACCATCTTCACCGTAAAATGGCCTGTGCCCCCCGAAGTTGCAATGAAAAACTCTTTTCACTTCGTCCATCCGTGATGATTACTCTCCATCCGTATCTCCCCCGAGCTCCACACACATCATACACGCCGAGAGACGTCGTCATTCACTTGGGCATCCACCCGCCACGTGCCCGGCGGTGGCGGCGCACTTCATGCCACTCCTCCACCTGCCACCCGAGATCCTCCTCACGATCCTGGAGTACGTCGGATCCGCGTACTTTCGCGATGACGTCACCCGGCTCGCCGTCTGCAAGCAGTGGCTGCCGCTCGCGCGATGCGTCTGGCTGCAGGACCTGGAGCTGACGTCGGCGGGCCTGGAGCAGATCGTCCGGTCGCCCCAGGCGGAGCAGCACACGCGTCGCATCCAGGCCGCGTGCCGGACGTTGGACGTTCGCTTACACGGCTACGATGGGAGCGACACGCTGGCGCTGTCCCGGGGTGATTGGCCGGCGGCACTGGATCAGGCTCTGACCCAGTTTGCGTCGCAGATCACGGGGAGTCGCAAGCTGCAGACGCTGCGATTCGAAGCCTCCATCGAGCGCCCTGCAGTAAAGGACCGGCCCTACCGCCGCCAGTATCTCTCGGTCAGGGCGATCCACGCCTTCATTTCTATGGAACATTTGACTACGCTGGAGCTGGATCTACATGGCAGTAATACATATTCAGCCCATCCCGATGATGCTGACGCTCACCTTTGCCTCGGCATTGCGAAGCTTCTCGGTACTTTGAAACGGCTTCGCTTACGGCTGCGATCCATCTGTCCACAAGTCCTACAGACTCAACACTCACCTGGCCTCACACGATTAAGTGAGGTACAAATCAAGCTCGCTTTGTTTGACTTTTCCCCGGAAACTGCGTCGATCGCGTTTTCTCGAATGTGTTTTTGTAAACCTCGCGAAAGAACTCTCGAGCTTATATGCGGTCTCAAGGATCAAGCACGACAGCTCTCAGCTCATATGGCGTCTCCAAAGGTCATCAATATTCTCACTCCCATTTTGGGTGGCTTTGGAATGGAAATGGAGTCGCTGAACGTTCTGACTGGCAAGAAGACACTACTGAGCCACGGCGAAAATTGGAGAGACGGTAGCGACGCAAGATCTAGCGATTCTGACACCAAGTCCGAGATCGAGAGTCTCTCTGATACTTCGACAGCTGAGAGCGACTAGGTGAATTGCGACGAGATCGAGACCGAAGGCTTCGGGCGCAGGGTATAAAGATCCTGTCCGAGATTAGTATCGACATTTAGAAGAAAATCTTAGACCATCGATATATACAAAGTAAACGTGTACAGTTCCATCGCGATGAGGCGGAAGGAGACTCATTGCAGTGCATCGCATAGATTTTTGCACCTCATCTACCTGCCGTTTGACCCATGCTGACCTGGGGGAATATCGTACGCAGGGAACTTCCAAGCTACTTCGAGTTTGCGGTGCTCGATGCACGCCGGCTGTGATACTCGCCTTTAGTCTCGTCTTCCTTCCCAAACGGGGATGAAAGCCGACGCCTGAGTCGAGGCGAGACCAGTCAGTCGGACCAAGATACCTGCTCGTTCTCGCTTAGTTGCAACGGGCGGCCCCACAGGGTTCGGCGCTATGCTGGCCCGTGAATTGCTCGTATTTCCGCTAGGAGAAATCGTGATATACCGGATTCGCCACACAATCCGGGGTAAGACGCCAGTGAGGTCATCACACCGGTGCGCAGGTCAGAGGGGACGACGGAATGTAGCCGTAACGAGGCAGGTGAGCCGGAATCGTGCCGAAGCCAGCTTCAAGGTCCTGCCGTTTCGTGGGTCTTCAAGGTCCTGCCGTTTCGTGGGTGATCCTGATTCGAAAGGGTTAGGCCAACCCCGTCGGAACGGGATGGGCAATCACATCACGCCAAGCTTGGGGGACGGGATCTAGGATTTTCAGCGGAAATGCGCACCTTGCGGCCGGGGGCTAGCTCTGACAAAGAAGGTGGAAGAGGTTAGTCATGGATCCCGATGGGGCTCCGGCGTGAGTCAGGCACCGATGAATAAGTAAGTAGACTGGAATAGCATCGCCGTCGTCCGCCGCCGTCGTCCGCCCCCGACGGTTATCTCCGGAGCGCCTGCCTCAATCAATGTCCGCCGCTTGTAGGAATGGACCTGCGTCGTCAGCTCCCGGTCCGCCGCAGGTACCTACTATCACTACTAATCGTCGCCGGGAGATAAGACTTACATACCCCAGGATGCTCACATCACATCCCGGGTGTTTCAAACCAATTCCCCCGTCGTGTACACCGGTCGACCTCGCCGAGGCTGAGGGTGAGGCGCAAGTCAGCTGAGCGGATGGTGTCCCAGCGGCGGACAAAATGCATTCCTTTCCGCCTTGGCAGGAGGAAAAAACGGGGCCTGATTCGTCGGACGGCTCCGTCCTTTCGAATCTTATTTGCACCGACGCTCAAACTACTTCACACCCCAGTCCGATCCATCCCGCACTAAAAGAGCAATTGGGCTCTGTAGCTAAAGGACCCGAAATCTCCCGGCCCCCCCCTACGCAGGAGGCTGACTGGATCCAGGGCAGTGGGCGACTCCCACCTCCCGTGAAACCGGGAGGCGGGCTGCTGCATCCTAGTGGCGCCGGCGGGTCGGGAGCCAAGGCTGCGTCGGGTTCACACAGCCCACTGCCTCGTGTACCGTCCGGGACGAGGCGGTCGCCTTGGCAAGCGGCGCGGCAACTCGCTGCGGTGCTGATGATGCGCATATGTTGTCACTGTTCACTTCCCACCGGGCCCCCTTGGCGGCATCTCCCGAAGCGGTTACCACCGACCCCCCTTCGCCCCATACCTCCCCCGTTTGTGCGATGGTGGCTCTCGTCCAAGCCCGACCAAGTTTGGTACATTTTGATTAGGATGCGTTGCAAAAAGCTGTGTCCGCCACTGATGTGGAGGTCCTGGTCACGCGCTCCCCTGGTCGACGAGGGCCTTGCTCTGTCACTGTGCCGCTTACTGCTGATCGACTCGTGGCCTCAAGCAATTTGAATCCCTGTGTAGCATGGCACTTTGCCAGTCACGCGAAGCCCTTGCAGTAGCGGATCATCCTCGTTTGTTCTTATTTGCCTGTCGTTACCACGTCGTTGGTACCTGCTGCGCAGCGATCTATCGAGTCCGTGCGTAACCCCGGATTTGTCAGATACCTCCCTACGGACACGTAAGGGCTGAGGTACCCAGAACCTCGCGCGATGTAGTACAGTGGCGCGCATACTGCCTCATTCTCGCGCTCCCCGGCTGCCGTGGGCGGCCGATGTACGCCGTACAATCCATCCTGGTACGGCACGGGGCGTCGGGAAGGCTTTGGATGCCAAGCGCGGCAGGCGCGGGAAGGATGTGGTGTTGTGTCCCCTGTACCGCGACGCGGGAACCACGTCCTCGGTCTTTGCGCGCGACGTGGGTGCAGCGTGCGAAGACGCAAACAAACCGGTCGTACCTGTATCCTTTGGAGTGAGATAAGAGAAGCGGCCGTATCGATGGGGGGCTAATGCAGTGCGCGAGCGCCTCTGGATAGCACTTGTGCGTTGTTGTCGACTGATAAGAGCCTCTGATCCTTTGCTAGGTTCTTCGACTCCGGGTCATCCCCCCCTATCTCACCCATAGCCTCAGTGGCGCTGTCAGGGTGGGCCTCTTCCGTTGAAGAGGGTCTGTAGATCGCGGGTGCACTCGCGAGCCGCTTGCCAGGGGGGTCCCACAAATGGGGCCTGGAGATCGAGCGACCGTCAGCCTGGATCGTACCTCCGAACGGATTCGTATGAGTGCTTGGCCCGAGCGCGGCGGCACCTCCGTCCCTTAGGGTACCGATGGTGAGGTCACTTGAAGGGACCAGACCCGCGAGCGGTCTCATCATGTCCCCGGGTGAGGCGCCTGTTACCTGCGCGCCTTCAACGAGCTTGTCGCCGCCTCCCATTGGAACGATAGCTGAGTACCACAGACATCATCCCTGCCATCGCCGCCGGCCGGTCCTTGGCACCATCGCGGGTTAGAGACCCGCGCACGTGCTGGGCCTGCTGGAATGGCTGAGCGTGATGTCAACGCGGCATGGTGCGAAAGCCCGAAAGACTTGTTTTTACTAGGTACCCTTGGGATTCCACAAAGTGTTATAATAACCACGTTTCCCCCCCTTCGTTCCAAGCTTTCCTAGCACCATTCAATTCACACGCTTTTATCTTCTTCGTGGAGCTGCAAATGCCTTCTTACCCACCCGTCAACATGTCGTCCGGTTATGACAGTGAGAAGACTCTGGAGTCTGGCGGGAGTCAAGCCAGTTCAGAGGAATATCACCAGAAGAAAAATCAACAACCAGTGCCCAAGGCCTTGCGATACTTACGAGAGGATGTCGGTACCGGCTTCGTCGGGGCCATACCGCTCACTTGTGCTTTGATCTCTGGACTTACTGACAGCACGGTCTTTGATGGTGGGTCTTCCTCCTCCTGATGTATGAATAGCAGTCTAACAAAAGTAGCCTTTGGAACTTTCGTCTCCATGCAGACTGGTAAGTTGATAGCTTCCCCTGTACGACACAGACACTAAATCGAGTAGGCAACACGGTCTTCGTTGGTCTCGCTGCTTCCGGTCAGGAACGTCAGCCGAACGGCTGGGTGAAATCCCTGGTCGCCATCATCTGCTTCATGCTCGGCTCTTTCGTCTTTGGACGTATCTCACAGTATCTCGGACCTGCTCGTCGGGGATCTCTACTGGTTTCCTTTGGCATTCAAGCTGCATTTGTCATTGTGGCAGCTGCGTCATTACAATCCGGAATAGTTGACGGCTCCATTCAAGACGCTCAGAACAACCCGTCCGACTGGAACACGCTCTGGCCCGTTGCCATGCTCAGTTTTCAGTCTGCCGCGCAGGTCGTGGAGGCTCGCGCCTTGGGAATCGGTGAGATTCCGACGGTGGTCGTGACCAGTCTGCTCGTGGAACTCTGGTCCGACCCGGAGCTTTTCGCCGCACCCAAGGCCAACCCCAAGCGAAACCGCCGCATGGCAGCCTTCGTCTTGATGCTCATCGGTTCCATCATCGGCGGTTGGATGACCAGGACGACCCAAAGCATCGCCTCGGCTCTGTGGCTCGTGGCAGGTCTGAAAGTGGTCATCTTCTGTGCGTGGTGTTGGTGGCCTTCGAAGCCAACGGGAGCCAGCGCCTGATCGTGAAATCTTTTCTTGGTACCTGTGTGTGTTTTTTTTTGGGCTGATTCAGCTGGAGTTTAAAGGGGTGGGGGTGGTGGAACAAGGCTGGTAGACGATATACACCTGGGATGAGAAGGAACGAGTAACGGGGTAATGAGAACGGGGGGGTGCGAAAGTGGCCAGTGTGGGCTCTGGTCAGCCCGCACATGTATTACTACTACACAGTTTCACATCATTTTTCTTTTCCTGCATAGTTTCCTTCCTTCAGGCTCCACATCACACAGCTTCGCTGTCGGAGCACCGCAGATAGCCAAGAAAGCCTTCTAAGCGCCACCCATTCCTGCAACGAAAAGTCTAAGTGCGCCTTCGCCGTCCCTCCTCCGAGAACTTCCAAGCGATTGACGCGCTCACTGGCTGGGGGGTCGCCAGCATTTGCCCATCGGCCAACAGAGAGAGGCTATCAAGAGGAGGAGGTCCTCGACGAAAACCCCCACGCGCCGGCAGTCAGGTTTTTTTTTTAATCTGCACGCCATTGCTGCAGTCGATCGGGCTCACTCATGTATACTATCGATACTAGTATCTGCCTTGCTGCAAGCCTCACACACACCCACCGCGCACACTCCCGTTGTGCCCCTCGCGAGGAGGGGAGGGGGGAGGGGCTCGAGTTAACGCGGGCGTTTCTTGGCCCCGTAGCATCGCCCCCCCCGTTCATAGGTACTCGCCCCACCGCGGGGCCCAGATCGCGGTACAAAAGGGGTACAACGGTGTACACAGCCTCTCCCGCGGCGCCAGACCCACCTGCGAAGTACCCAGGCAGCTGCCCTTTCCGGCGCTGGGAGGCTGCTTGGCATGGCCGAGCCTAGACTCCACACCGGCGCGCGCACGCGTCGATCATCCTTTGCCGTGTACCACGTGCCCGGCAGTGATAAGACGGCGCGCGCACACAAACACACGCACACAGTACTCCCGCCCCCCCATTCCCGACTCGGCAGAGCAAGGAGGCATCTGAGCCGAGCAGCTTAGCATCACATCATCCCCCAGGACTAAACCCCCTTTCGTGATGAGCTAACCCCAACGTCATTTGGCAATCCTGCGCCCAGGGCAGAGAACGCGAAAGAGGCACGCTGCAACCGACTCTCCCGAGCAAATCATCCCCGGACCAAGAGTTCAACCGGCGTGATGCCGCTTGCGAGTCGTCGACCAGGGTGTATCATCATATAACGTGCGTGTCCTTTAGGTGGAAACGAGCATACTAGTCACGCTGGAGCTAGTCTGCTAGAAGTGGATCCAAGTGGGCGGTTGCCAAGTTTGGGCTCTCTAATTGGAAACTTTCGGGTATCCCTCACGGCGAATGTGTGATGGGGGTGGTGGCGAATACGGAAGGACAAGCGATGATTCGCGGGAGTCTACTATGAGAAATCGAATCACGCTTTCACGCCATCTCTCAACTAAATGGTGTACAGTAGCATGACCAGCCTCATGGCCCGGCCAGCGGGCCAGGGAGGTATCCGTCAAGGATCATCCGATCCAGTATTCCAATACTGTGCTCTCCAACCTCTTTCCTTTTTAAGCCTCATCATTCGCCCAACACATAGTAGAGCGTAGAGGCAACCTGTCAGACCTCCATCAGCGCCCACCCCGCCGAGCCGGCCGAAGCCAGACGCGCCGACGGGGTTGAGATCATCACCACTCTCTCCGGTGTCCCGCCTGTTGGTGCCTCCAATGCGACGAAAGGGGGCCAGGCAGGACCGGTTCTGGTGGCTTCTTCCGAGAAGGAACGACCACGCAAAAGACGAGAGTATGTTTGCGAGAAGCAAGAGGCTTGTTCACTCGAGGGGCGCCGAGGACATACGGGTCATCAGCCAGGTTGGAGTGCTGTGGCTCTGGTAGAGAACACAGTATTGGGCGTCTACTATATAGATATGATTCTATGGTGTAGATCGCGTGAAGAGAAAAAGAAGAAAAATTTTTGGCGGGAGTGGGCGTGGGCATTATATACCTGCGGCCGTCGTGGCGGTAGGGCTGAGAGGAAATTTTTCCTCGGGCGGAGAGACTCATAGACGGCGCGGGTGAATTGAGCCAATAGAAAATGGGCTCAAAAGTGAGCACTTCTCTATTG
This sequence comes from Erythroxylum anguifugum, assembly GCA_027478595.1. Taxonomy (NCBI): domain Eukaryota; kingdom Viridiplantae; phylum Streptophyta; class Magnoliopsida; order Malpighiales; family Erythroxylaceae; genus Erythroxylum; species Erythroxylum anguifugum. Next base: position 25,094 of record JANIPN010078429.1, read on the forward strand.
TGCAAGTAGAGTGATTAGTAACGATATGCGGCATCAACACAAAACGCTTTGGCATGAGCATGATATGTGTGTATTACTACAAGTATGATTACATGAAGAACCCCAGCATCCCAAGTCATATAGTACAGAACACTCATACTTCGAATTACTCTTCCACTCAGAGGGTATCAAATCGCCGACAAGTACAGGCCACTCTTTCGGTACTATTTTCGTGCCATGAGCAGGTCTCCTGTTATTCTTACAGGTCCTTATAGCACAATGTACTCCTCGTCGCCCAATGCCATGTTCTTGCGCCATTTGAAAGGCCCTTGAATCTTGACTCCCTTGGGGATGGTACCGAGGTTTTCCTCATCCTTCTCATGCCACGTTCGCTCAAGTAGGCCGAGAGTGCTCGAATTGTTGTAGAATCCAGAGTCGCTTTGAATGCTACGACACCGATGTCGAATCAAATTGCGATGTTCTTCATACACACACTCGGAGCCAGTAATGAACAACGGCCAAAGCAAGTACACGTCTGATACGACTCGACGAATATGACCAATCGATTGCTCAACGAGCGTCTGAAAGTTAGGGGCGGACGAAGACTGTGTCGGATGAGCAACACGTTCAAGGTAGAGAAGTGCAGAATAGCGGAAGGACTCGGAAATATGGCGTAAATCGATGATCTCGGGATCGAAATCAGGTATCGTAGTCGCCGATGATCGCATCGACATCGGAATAGTTGCTGCATCAAATTGCCAGTTGAGTAACTCTTGCCGCAGAGCGTGCCATTCCAAAGAGAACTGGGAATGCGGGTCGGCCAAGGGGCTATTTTCACCGGAAAACTCAGTCTGTGGGTTGTTGAATCCACCTGAGTACATCGCTTGAGGACTGGGGCCGAATGGAGGTGGCCGTGGTGGCTGGGCTTTGGGTGTCGACGATCCATCGTTGACTTCCTGGCCTTGGCTGAGTAGATTCAGCCGCCCGAGCTTCGACATGATCTTGAACAAACGACTATCGCAGCCAGCAAGGTTTTCCAATGCCCACTCATCCAACTCATCTTCAGACTCCACTTCGAGCTGGCCCTCGCGATTATTGACCGTTGCTGTCATGGCATCAAACCACCGGAACATTGTGATGATCCAGTTGGCATCACTTGACTTCTGACGCCGGTTGCGCAGCGCCAGAATCTTCTTCACACCAGCGAATTGCGTGCGGAATTTGGCCACACCAGTATCGCAGACATGATAGAGGCACAGAAGGAACAAGGTCGCCAAGACCGTCTCATCACTGGCGGCTGGGTTCAGACGCAGTTGCGCTAGCTCAGCGTTTAGTGCCTGGATCGATTGTCCCTTGTGGTATAATTCACGCTGCGCATGGTTTCCCGGCGACGTTACTTCGCCAGATTGATCGACTTGATCGCGAAGCATGCTATGAGCAATTGAAGACTTTCGTACCGATTCATCATGCCTTGTATCACCACTACCATCCGTGAGGTATTTCTGGGTATTGGAACTCGTGGGCTCATTTTTTCGTCGCATTCTGAGATTGCTCGCAGCAAGTGCTGCGATCGCATGCTGGAGGGCATCACTATTGTGCGCAAGCCGGAGGATATGAGTTCGGTACGGGTTAGTGGGGCCATCAAACGCAAGAATTACCGGCGCAACGACTTGATCGTAATAATGTATCAGCTCCCTCAGCTTTGGTGTTTTACCAACCAACGGTCCACCGAATGTACTAGGAGGAGCCAGGCTCATCGTCGGTTGGCTAGGATCATGCACATTGTTACCAGTGACCACGGCTTCAACATCTCCATCATCTTCTGCCTCCTCTGCCAAAGGGAAGTCCATGTACGAGATGCTCTGCGGGGTAGGGAACGGCAGACCCCGTTCAGTCATGAAGCTGTCCAGGGTATCAGCCGTGGTTAGATCCGGTGTGAAGATCTCTTCCTCCGTCATAGCTCTGCTACTTCGATTGGAACTGAATCCCGAGCTCATGGTATCGGAGCGCCATGAGCTACTCGAGAACCCAGACCGATATCCGTCGAGGTGTCCGCCGCTTGACCAAGAACCTGCAATTGAGTGCCGCTTGTCGGCCCCAACTGCCTCCGGGTAGTGCGGGAAAGGAGCGGTGCCGGGCTCGGCGACCGCGCTGTCAAGGCTGCCAAACGGATATCCTCCAAAGACCCCAGCACTCATGGGCATTGGACTCAACATTGCTGAGACCGGTGGTGGCGGCATTTGGATTGGTTGGATGGAGTGTCGTCGGGGTGCCTTCCTGGGATATGGCGGCCGTGTAGGAGGTGGAGGCTGCGCGGTCGTTGGCATACGCCAAGTGAATTGGTGTTGCGGAACAGCATTAGTAGGCGTCGAGCCCTCGGGCTGTGAAGAGGAGCCAAAATGGTAGATGGATGGGTTTGGGGCGTAGGTCGAGGGCGCAATGGTAAATGAGGGCGACGCCTGAGGCTCAGGCGGGAAGGGTACGGATTCGAATGAGCTCAGATTCGGCGGACTGCTGGCTTTCGGTGTAGGTGCTTTTGCGCTCTCGCTACTCGTGGCGGGCGGTTTCGAGGCAACTGGCAAGGACAACCCTCGCAACTTCCCTCGACTCGCCACCCCGACCCCCCACGTCAATTGTGTCTTGTATCCCGAACATGTCTTCCCCTGATCGATACATTGCGAACAATACGGTCGTCGGCGATCGCAGGGCGTTTTGTTCTCTTGGCAGGCGAAGCAGTCCACTGCAGCGCCGGTGGTCGGGGCGCGTCGTCGACGTTTGCGCGGTGTCGAATCGCCGGCTGCGGCGGTGGCGTCCGGCGCCCCTCGTACCGCGGCGATCGGCGCCGACTCGGTCATCGTGGCCACGTCGGCGCAGAGCCCGGAGCATCAATCAGGGCCGTGACTCGACCCATCGGTATGCAGGCCAAAAGGTGATGTTGAAGAAAGCAAGATCGGGGGCACCTCTTCGACGACGCGAGATGCACGCAGATCCAGAGGGAAGGCCGGAAGGAGGTGTTGCTGTTGCTGCTGCTGCAGGGCGCGGAACCGTTGGGTGCCCTACCAATCCCGGCGCATCGCTAAGATCGGCGCTGAGGAGACCATGACAAAGCGGCGGACCGCAGGGATGATGGTGGGAAGAGACTCATGGCGCCGCTCGCCTCCGCGGCCCCTAAGGACTTGTGGAGAGATAGATGGTGGGATGCCGACATCGATGATAGCAGTCAGTAGTGTAGAAGGGTGGAACTAAACCAGTGTTTCGCCCTCGTGCAAATGGTTCCCCCCCTCCCCTCCCCCCCGGCCGTGGTGGCCCGCTTTCTGTGTCGCCGCACCTCCCCTTCATTTCAACATGGTGTTCCCAGTGTACCTATCGGCGGGGGCGCTGGAGCCGCTTGCAAGCGAGGCCTCCTCGTGCACGCGCATCCCATAGCCACGAGCGGCTGCATCGTCGGTCGCGGATGGTGCACATTCGTTTCACTCCCGCCCGTTCCTCCCCGTGCATGCCGACCAGCTGCAGGAGGAGGGGTTCGGCCGAGGGTGGTGAGAGAGAGAGAGAGAGAGAGAGAGAGGACGCTGGCCGCGCAATCACCCTCCCCCCGTGAAGGACGCCTTGAGGGATATCCTGTCTCTGGCTCTGCATCCAGGCGATTCCTTGGTTGTCCCCTCCCTTCGACGCGAGTCCAGCGAGTGAGTCAGTCGCGCGGGGCGTCGGGGTGTGTGTGGGTATCATCCGGCCTCTTGCGCCCCAGTGAGCTTGTTGGATAGTAGGTACGTTCCTGCTCTCGACGGTAGGAACGGCAAGTGTCCCATCCGTCCGTGCGTGCGTGCGTCCGTCCAGGAAAGAAAGGGGTGGAGGAAGGAAGGTTTCTAGGCGCATTCTAGGTTGCGACTCGGAACCGAGCGATGCATGCTGGAGCGCCGGGCCTTCTTCCCCAGCCGCCGGCGCAAGATAGCAGCCAACCGTAGCGTGGGGATCGGCTATACGCAGGCTGGGCCAGGCCCGGGGACCGCGGGCCCTCGTGTGTGTCGATCCCCCCGTCGATGTCGATGATCGAGGCGATGATTGTGCATTGCATTGCGTGCGCGCGCGCCCTTTGTCGTTCGGCGGCAGGTTCGCTGCGGCCGCTTTCCCGGGTCGGTCGACCCTGCGCTCTCTCGGAAAGTCATGATCAGATTCCGTGACTCTTTTTTTGGGGGTCCTTTGTCGACACGCAAGCACGCGAGACTCGGTTGGCGCGCTGGAAGGGGAGAGGGGCTTGAGGTGTGTGGCTTTGGGCGATGCGACGTTTTGGCGGATGATAAGGGCCGAGGTGGCTCGCGTAGGTACGTAGGTAGGTCGGATGGAGGAAGCCACCACCGACCGACCGCGATGTATCATCCATCCCAACGGCCAGCCGCGGTGTCCGTTGCACGCACCGTGGTTGGCCGCGCGGTTTAGTCCCCGTGGACACGTGCACCGGTGTGAGGCAAGCGGTCGACCATTCAGTTGCGGTTCCAACAATAGCCCACACATCCCGGGCCGCTGAACGAGTTGATCCGCAGGACAGATTCCACTCGTCGTCTCGACATCTCGTCCCGGATTGGCGCGGGCAAGACTGCAAGTACCCCCGAGGAAGGGGACGAGGGAAGCGGAAGGAACAAAGGGCAGGACACGGTGCGTGGGCCGGTGTAGCCAACGTCACAGTAAGCATGACCCTTTAAAGCATCGGTCCACAAAACGTGAAATCCTTTTCAAGCATATACGACGCTGTTATCTGGGGGGAGGGGGGATCCGCGCCCACGCTACACATGCACCTACGGGAGGTTTAGCGGACCGCCGCCTCAACCCTGCTTAAGTTAGCAGGAACGCGGCCGGCTGCCCGCGTGGCCCAGCAGGGCAGGGGGCCACGTGAGAATTCCCCCGGGGGGGAGTTTCCAGGGATGGAGGTAGCAGCAAGGCACGATGACACAGGAGGTTGCCGCCGACTGACGGGGCCCATCCAGGATTCCACCTGGGCGGTGTCTGAGCCGCCGCCCTCCCGGCTTTGCCGTCTCTCGCGCCGAGAGCGGGAGGAATGTCGGCGAGTGCCTTGCAGTAGTCATCGGGCACGTGATCTTCGGCGAGATTGCTACCGCTGGAGGCAGAAAGGCAACAGCGCCGAACCACTGATTCAAAACCGGGCACAACTCTGTGCTTATGCAAGTCGATGAAGCACATACGCATGAGAGATGTGGAGAGCGTTTCTTACACAAGGGCTATGAAAGATTCCGTGTCGCTCTCGCGCACCTTCCGGGAGGCCTCCGCCTCCTCCTCTTCGACTTACCACTTCTCCACCCACGGCCGGATGTCGATCTCCCACGTCCAGGCGTTGCGCGGCTGCTCGTGCAGGGCGAAGTAGGCGTCCGCGATGGCCGCCGGGTCGGAGGTGGCGTCCTCGCCCTCGATCTGGAACCGGCTGCGGGTGCGCGGGGTGTCGATGACGGCGTCGATGATGGCGTGGCTGACGTGCACGCCCTGCGGCATGAACTCGCGCGCGATGCTCTGGGCCATGGCGCGGAGCCCGTGCTTGGCCGCCGCGAACCCCGCGAAGCCGTTGCTGCCCTTGACGCTCGCCGTCGCGCCCGTGAAGATCAGCGTGGCCGGGTGGACGTCGGCGTGGCCGCGCTGCGCCGCGGCGTGCGCCAGCAGGCCCGGCAGCACCGCCTGCGCGAACAGGAAGCCCGACGTGGTGCCGGTGGTGAAGCTGCCCGCGAACTCCTCCGCCCGGATCTCCAGGAAGGGCTTGCGGCCGAACGTGCCCGGCGCGTTGAAGACGGCGGCCGCGATGGCGGGCGCTTGGTCCGCCGCAGCGCCCGGCCACTTCTTCTGGGCTTCGTTCAGCGCGTGCTGGATGCGCTCGGCGGACGTCACGTCGGTCTCCACCCCCAGGGCCTCGCCGCCGGCCTGGGTGATCTCGTCCACGAGCGGCTGGTAGGACTGGGCGGTCCGGGCGAGCAGCAGCACCGGGTATCTGCCGGTCGCCGTGGTTAGTGGCTGCAGACACACAGGATGATGGCAGACCAGACCGGAAGGAACGTGACCACACACGCAACAACAACAACGACCACAAGATCGGAAAGAAAAGGTTCGGACTCACTTCTTCGCAAACCTCCTTGCCACGCTACCGCCCGTTCCCGGACCGACGCCCGCAACGACCGCGATGGGTCCGGCCATGGTGTGGTTCGAGGCGATGTGAGCGGCGATGGTACGTAGACGCGAAACAGCTCCGGGACCAGTGGCGGTAGCGCGAGTAGCGGTAGTAGTCACGGTGGGCCGCAAACGAGCGAGCATAGGACAATTATAGTGATGGATGGGCGATGTCGTGTGAACTGGATGAAATCGCGTTATGATAAGCTCTGATTAATGATGAGCTCTGAGTAATGATGAGCTCTGATTAATGATCATATTATGCTGCAACAGGTCTGCGGCGGTATCGGTAATGTAGCTCGGTGACTGATTAGCAATCAATGGCGATGACGCGATATCTGCAGGTGGGTGCCGGATCGACGACCTACGACGACCACCAGCAGCGTAAGTCAACCTTAGCCACGAAGTACCCAACGATAGACCAAATAGATGCACGTACGTTCAAAGAAAAAGTAGATATCAGAGGCAGGCAATTGTGATTTAATTCGATAGCTAAAGATACACAGCCGCGAGGCGAGTAGATTCTATTTAAGCAGGCCTAGAACTTCCCAGGCTTGCGCCCATCCGATTCCCATCCCATCTTTGTGTCATGACCGCTGCCTGATGCAGCCATATGCACCTGGCCAAGAGAGTAGCTTTGCGCAGGCCACACCCTAATCCCCAACCCGCCCTTGCTTATTCCAATGCAGATTTTGCTTCGTGAGAGATCGTAAGAAGACAAGTATGTAGCTGCCTCACCGGCAGGATGAGGCCGAATCGAATGAGGCAAAGGAACAATTGCGCAATAGATATGTATATAGGAAGTTCGTAAAGTCATGAAATGGAGATCAAAGTATCGATGAAGAAGTCGTAGGCTTTAAAAGAAGCCAACATTCACCGCAACCTTGCTCTCATACGGGCTATTTGCACCGCCCATTTGTGGAGAGATGCGAGCATCACGGCTTGCGTCACGAGTGCGGCCGTTGGAAGCAGCATTGCGTCCCCGGCTCGCGCTTCGCATACGCTCTGCCATTCGAGTCACTTTCGCCCCAATGTGGTCGATGCTGCGGCCACGGCGATGGCCGCTACCGCTGTTGACCGAGACATTATCAGGAGAATGCTTGTTGCCGGTGCTGGACGCATGGCTGTTGCCGCTGTGTGGCGGTTGCATATATGCGCCATTCGGTAGAGGTGGACTGATGACAATCTTGTCTAGAGAGGATCTGGTTCCAGGAGATTCACCAGCACTGACTTCATCCATAACAATGTTGATTGTGCCCACCCCGGAGCCGGAGGACAGGCTATGATGCGCCTGGTCCTGTGCAAATGGCATTGGCGGAGGCGGCGGTGGTGGCGGTGGGCTACCGGCATTGAACGATGGTGGAGGCGGCGGTGGTCCTGCCAGATGCGCGAGTTCTGGAATGATCGCAGCTCCATTGTTCACCACCGGAACATCGATAACTTCATTCCCGTCCGCCCGTTCAAGAGCCTCATTGATTGAGGTCATGTAAGGAGGGCTCAATGTCTGTGTCTGCTCGACGGAAGAGGTACGGCGGTGTCTGCCGATATCATTCAGTGCCGGGAAGTTCGGCTTCTTCGTGCGAGGGATGTGGCGCTGAAACGCGGGATGAATGGGAATATCCGCGGGAATGCTCATATCGGGCTCTGGAACAGGCGCAGACATAGACCGACTGGGCTCGAACATTGGCTGCCCAGTAGCATAGAATTGGTCTGGAATCGCGGGCATGCTCGGAGGTGGCTCGTCGCGAGACCATTGCCTTGGATGCCGCATCGCCCGTGGGGTGGAGGGTAAGCCTCTTGGGCTTGGGCCTGCACTGCCCGTACGTTCCGGCGGCGTACGTTCCGGCGGAGTCAACTCTGCAGAGTAAGGGCCATCCTCGTAGTACTCGTTAACCACCTCGTGGCTGAGGTTCGAACTGAAACCGTTCATATCAGACTGTGAACGGCCGTTGAGGCCCGGTCTGGCATGCTTAGACATAGCACCGCCGGTGCGCATATTCAATGATTCACGGCGTGCTTCTAATTCGCGAGCTGCCGCAGCTTTTTTCAAGGATCGCTCAGATCGGTTCCGCTGAAGCCGTTGCCCAGAAGCGTCAGAGGCGCCTTGCTCGGGATCGGATGTTCTTGGTGACTCCTTAGCTTTCATTCCATTAACAGCAGGGTACTGCACGCCCTCTGCAGTCATGTCATCGAGCGCAACAACCATCTCACGAGGCTTCGACGATCCACGTTCAGTGGCCCGGCGGCTAGAGCTACGATGTCTGGAGCGAACTCTCTGGCGATTCGCTTCAACAAGACGCATTGTATCATCTTCAGGCTCGCCCTCGTCGTAACGGCGGCTAGGCAGAGGTACTGAAGGTGAGCGGCCGTTGGTAATAGCACGAGATCGGCTGCGAGATCGTCGCTCCATAGCATCCTGAATACCGCTCGGGCTGCGGCGGCGGCTAGCACCACGACTTCGTGCCGATGATTGAGGCTCCTCAATGTTTCGGCGTTCTGGCGAGTGGTGGCGAACCGTTGTGCGTTGGGACCAGTCCGAGACTTTCGATGTAGAGCGGTCTTTTGACATTTGTCTGGTTTTGCGTCGCGTATGATCGAGTGGTCCCTCTTCCGGGCTAGAATCACGCGACACCGCGGTGTGTCGATGCCGGCGCACATCATCTGGAGACATGGGCACTGGCGAAGATGGCGATCGCTTAGCCGGGCGAACATATCTCTGTCCAGCCCGCCCGCGACTCTCTGAATAGTCCCGCTGCCGAGATTTGCTACGGGAGCTTTTCTCTCCGTGCGCATCTCTACTACGGTGTCGTCGAGTTTTCTCCTTTTCTTTTTGTTGTTTCGCATGGTAGTTCGCCTCATCCAAGCTGCTGATGAAGGGATCGACACTGCGGCCGCTAACACTCGGGCTCTTCGTGGACGCACTTGTCCAGCTCTGTCCAGTACCGGGTGTAGAAAGACCCGCCGAACGTGAATTGTATCGTGGAAGGGTTGCGCTACCGGCAGATCGGCGATGCCCTGAAACAGATGCCGGGGTTTTCCCGTCTGAGCCGGTAGCAATAGCATTCAGGTTCAGTTGTGACAGGGAAGGCGCGTGAATCTGTAGTCCGTGCGGATTGCGCTCGCGTGACTTTTCGCCAGCCCTCATGCGATCTAGCGCATTGTGCAACGGGGTATCGTCCGGGTTCGATATCATAGTGTGTCGCTGTGCCGAACCGGGGACTGCCGTTTGAGGAGTCCCTTCCACATTCACTTCTTCATTTGGATCGTACCGTGCCGATGAGAGCGTAAGCGGCGGATCCTCAATCTTCTCGAGTGAGGCACGCTCAGCAGCTTGCGCTTTCGCTTTCGCTGCTTCTTTCTCTGCATCAGATCCGGAATTGTCCGGAGTCGGTAACGGCTGAGGCCGGGTGATTGGAAACGAGGGAGGATTGACATCAATTGGTGTCTCACCAATGGAGGATAGTCGGTTCCGGTTGCCCTGGCCGCCAGGAGTCCGAGAGCGGAACGGTGCACGCATGTACGAGGTAGGAGTGGCACTAGGTGAGAAAGCCGATTCTGCGATTGGAGTGACTCCAGGCTGAATTGTAGGCGTGCGGTCGTCCAATTTGTGGCTCGAAAATTTAGCAGCTGCTTTGGTGGGGCCAAATGTTGTGATGAGCTTGAGCGATGCATTCTTCGCGGTCATACGGGTTGGCTTTTGATCGGGAGGAGGTGAGATCGGAGGGCTCATAGTTCCCACTGTTGACGGATTGACACCTTGGAAAGGCGATTGAGTAGGCGTGGCCCATGGCAACGAGGCATCCGTTCCAGTGCAGGTGAAGCATCGGATCGCGAGGTGTTGCTGAGAGTTCTCCACGACGTATTCGCCCCAGCGTCGGACTAAGAATGCCTGCCGCTGCCACTCCTCGGGGAATAGGAGACAGGTCAGCAGAATGCCCTCCATGAAGAAGTTACGTGAGACGTAGATCTCAACAGCCTCGTCATAGTCCTTGACGCCAATGAGCACGGTGGCGGCGGTATGGATATCACCCTGTGCAACTAGACGCGATGCAAAGGTTCGCGCCATCTGCTGCCCTGCAGGTCCGTTGCCACTCATGGATGTCAATGCAAGTAGCATCCAATCATTTGTGTTGACAGCATCGGAAGGCATTGCGGACATCATGTCTGCATCTACATCGCCTAGCCACTTCGAGAGAAGAACAGCACTCATTGATCCAACAGGATGCTGCCGCAGCTCATCCTGGATCATGGGTACAATGTCGCCCTGCCAGCCGAAAACGATCTCAAGCATTTGGCGCCTGAGCTGCTCGGCTGACGCAGTTGTTTGATCCAGAGAAGAGTTTTCTGGAGCGTAGGGCAAACTGGCAAGACGTGCCCGCGTGTGTGGGAAGAGATCGACCATGTTAGGGTCCTGGCCGCTCGCGCTCGCCTGATAACGAAGCCGAGAGTTCTGTGATCGCCGACCCGAAGAGCTAACCGAGGCTGTAGATGGCCAGAAAGGCGATGGTGCCGCATCTCGGCCCAAAACTGATGGCGACAGCGTTGAGAAGGTGGTTCCACTAGCTGCAGAAATCGATGGCGCACGGTTACTACGGTAGCCCGATCCACGTGAATCGACTGATTCGGTGCGGCTCGCGGACGACATGGGACTTCCCATCCCGCTGCGCATCTTTCGGGCGTGCTCTGCAGCCGACAGGTGCTCCGTTGCTCGCTGGATGGTGGAGAGGCTCGCCTTCGTCTTCGGTGGATCAATCGCGCGGTATTTTGGCATTGGAGGTGCTGCGCCAACAATGGTATGCGCATTCAATTTCGGTGTCGATTGTGCCGAGGGTGCTTGCCGAGGATCGTGGGTGACTGTTTTCACCAAAGCTGGAGGGTTGGTGTCATACTGCTGAATGGTGTTGTTCGGGCCAAGAGTGAATAATGCCGCACCGGGTCCGAAGTTAGCGATGCCTTTTACGCCCTCTATGGTAGGAACGGGCTCATATGCGACATGCTTAGTGCGCACATCCCAAGCCCAAGTCTCGCTATTTACCGATTAGCTCATGTTCAACTTCAAACACTAGGGGCGTATAACTTACTCCTCAGAATACTGGATAATTCGACCATTTTTCGACCAAGCGATCCAGTGCTTTCCAGGACGGTCACTTTCGCCTCGCTGCAGCACTCGGATGACCCGGGGAGTGTCCGCAATCGCTGGCTTTGCAATGCTCCAGACACGTAGGTCGCCGCCAGCGCATTGCACAGCCAGCATGTCGGATTTCTGCTTCGAGGATGATGCGTGCCAAGCGAGTCCGACAATAGGAGAGGGTTCCCGCGGTGTGGACAGCGTGTGCAGAATGGTAAAGTTTGGCAACAGGGATGCAATCAAAATGGAACCATTTTCGTAGCTGAAGCTGGTCAGAGAGGCTCAGATAAAGGGAGATATCGACCTACCCGATCACAAAGGTCTCGCAATCCGCTGCGGGGGCAATGGCGGTAATGGGTGTGTTGATCGTTTTCTTGGTCTTGTGCTCCGAAGTAGCAGGCTCGAACACTGCTATGGTGCCCTCCGTGTCGCCTGCACTGACGTTAATGTCGTCGAAGATATGGTGCTTCTTGTCTCTACTCACCAAAAGCGATGTTGCCATTTTTCAACCATGCCGCTGCCTTCAATGGCTTGAATGAAGCAATGCGAGTGATTTCGTCTCCCGTAAAGAGGTCCCATACCATAGCAGTCTGCTCCACATCGTAGCTCCAGACCAACCGACCGGCGCCTCGTTCGCTCACATTATCCACGGAGAGGAGCGCGACCCGGTCTCTGTGGCGCTCAAAGCGCCGGTCTACGGTGAGGGTATCATGATTCAAGCAAAGGATGTTCTTGCCTTGCGCAAAGAGAAAGATCGATGCTGTGGCCGCACACGGTTGCAGCTGGCTGTCGTCCTCGGTCTCAATTGCCGCATCCCCTATCGATAGCGGCGTCGTGATGCGAGTGATGTTCCTCCCCGCCGACGACGACGACATCCGCCGCGAGTGCTGGGATCGGTGTCCCACCGACATGGCGCCGGTGTCCCGGGGCTGCAGCTGCTGCTGTTGCTGTTGCTGTTGCTGTTGCTGAGGTAAGCGATCTGGTGGCAGAGAGAAAAGGGAAAGCGGGCTCGGGTCAGGCTGAGGCGGATAGACTCATGACCTTCGCGAACACTGCGAGAAGAGACAAGCAGCCGTGAACTCTCAATTCAAAACGAACTGAACGTCTCACCACGCCCCAGACGTCCGCAAAGAAGAGGTTGAAGGGGAGAGGAAGGGAAGCGAAACGGCGGCGAGGGGAGGGATACAACACAACGGACAAGACACACATCGGCTGGTCAACTATAGCGGGGGCCGGCATACCTCGAAGCTATCGCACTGGCGTCGGAAGACCGAGGGGCTCGACCCGTGTGGAGGGCACCGCTGTGCATTTCCCACGGAAGGGAAATCCATCAGGAACCCCCCTGCTCAGGGTTGGGCAGGGACGAGCTGCAGGAAACAGCGCAGCCGGCAGTATGGCTTGTCGGGCCAGGAGAAAGGGGACGCCGTCGCACGGGGCGCGGTACGGTTGGAGGGGGGAAATCTCTGCGGTGGACGACGGTTTGCGCTGGAGGTCTGGCGGGAGGAGGGAGGTTCGCGCAAGAGGTGCACGGTTGCACCGCACATGCGACCGCTCAGCGTGAAGCGCACACCTCCCTCTCGCGACAAGCGTGGGTGTCGCGAGACAGCCGGGCGCCTGGAGACAGGCGACGACGGTGGTTGGGCCGAGCCCTGAAGCGGCGGCGGATGTCCGCGTTGCGAGCTTGTTGAAGATGGTGGGAGGAGTTGCGGGAGGCGCACGCAGGGAAGGGGCGAGTGAAATGTCGGACCTTCTTGGTGCAGGAGACGAGAGCAGCGAGCAGAGAGCAGAGAAGAGAGCTCCTAAAGGGATCGGGCGGTTTTGTATACCGCCGACACGGGACCTCATCGTCATTTGCGCACAGCCCACGATCCGAGATCCAGCCTGCTAGTCAATTACCGACGATATCCTATGAGCAACAGCCACGCCGTTCGCACTGGACCGATGCGACGGCCGGAGAGTCATTAGTGGCGCTGAGGGAGGATCGAGTGGCGAGCAGCATTGCGGTGCAACGGGGGCCATGAGCGATGCACACGCTTGCGATCGACCGTGCGATTCGCCATAGGTCGCGGTCAGCGAAGTTCGGCTCAATCGATCCCACGCCAGCACCACATTGGAGAGTGGAGGAAGCGTAGACGAGGTGTAGCGTCAGTCCGCGCGCCAGGCGCTGGATGTTCCGGACATCTCCCAGAATAGCCCCCCGGCCCATCTCTATGGCGCAGATGGAGGGGGGAAAGCGCAGGGGGCCCGGATATTTCGATGGGGGGGTTGGGTGGATGGATGAATGGCTGGAGGAGCAATGGCCTATCGATTGTGGATATGCAGGACACGCAGGGGAGGTAACCTTTTCCTTTCCTCAAGATCGGTGTCGAGAGTTTTAGCGTGAAGAGGTGGAGGGGGATGGCTGCTGACACGCTGCCACCTAATCCACCCCAAGCCTCCCTAATCCTTTCCCCCCCCCCTTAGCGACTTGGCGAGAAGCGAAGCGGCCGGCCGATCGCTGACGGCGGAAAGCTGGTCTAGAGGTTGCGATTGGAAGACCGGGGGAATGACCGCGAATGAGGCCTGGGAGGCTGTTTGTTGGGTCCAACGCACGAGCACACCGGATGTCCAATGGTGACGCGATCCCCCCCGGCAGATAAACGAGCTTCTTCGCCTTGCCATGGTCGCTGGAACGGTCCTCGGTTTGACGCGGGAGGATCGATGAAACCTCCTCAGGCATGCTCGAGATGACGGATCCACCGGAATCACAGCGCCGAGGAGGAGCGACATGGAAGCGCAAAATGTCGGCCCAGAAGGACCGCGCTCCACTCTTTGATACTCGGCCGCGCAGAGCGGGACGGCAGGATTTGAGTGGGGCATGGGGACAGGTGCGTCCGTTTTCAGTTGGATGTAGTCTCAAAAGGGTGTAGAGAGGAGAGACGTTGTTTGTGGTGGAGACTGGGGGATCGACAACTGGGCGCTATCAACGCTGTATCGATCTCCTATATCATCGAATCAACAAAGCGCTGGACCATCGGCATCCTCTCTATCGAAGCATCCGCCGCAGCTGGACGCTGTCCTCATACCGACGATCCGTGGTTATGTTGCGATCTCCCACAGGAGTGGTCCGCACGCGAACGCATATTGTCCGGTCTGGTTCGGCAAGCTTTCGAGCAAGCACGAGGCTCCTGGCTCTCGAACCTTGGGACCCTCTGCGGCCGCAGAAGCGGTGACCGAAGGACTGAGACCTGCGTGGTTTCTGGCGTGCGTACCCCACCCAAGCTTCGAGATTGGGAAGGCAGTGCGAGAGGTTCAGTGGTAGGGTCAGGGTAGGGTTGGTTCTGTCGTGCTACCCAGGGAGATCCCGTGTCAACGGGGACACCGTCTTCCGCATGGTTTCAAGACGGCATGGCCCTCGAAAAGCTTCGGTAACCAGAGCTGGAGCAATCCTGTGCCAAGGTTTTTCGTGTCCGTGTGAACCATTGAAGCTCCCCAGCGCACGCTTCGAGCATGGTCGGCACAATGGCCACACAGGGGCGCCGTCACGCCGACCTTCCGCACTGAGATCCTCGTACCACCGCTGTTACTGCCCGTTGCTGCTTGTCGCTCGGATCCTTCCTTCCTTTCTTTCATTCTTCCTTCCTTTTTCGCGCCTCAAACTCCGGGGAGGTAAGAAAGAAGCTTCCAACCCTGAAGCGGGGGAGGCAACTGCAGGGGAGACCCGTCCATCACTCTTAGAGCAGCACTAGACTCGTCTAGCGGCAGTGTGCGGCAACCAATCGCGGGCCGAACAATGCTAGTGCGCTTGCCATCGGCGGCTACACAGGGCTGAAAGAGGGCACGGCCAACTCTCTCGGTGCGAGAAGCAAAGGACCGTCTCTCCCCGTCGACCTGGCCATGAGGAGGAGGAGGGATCCAGCAGCACCGGAGAGGTACGTGCCGAGAGAACCCCCGACCAATGCTTTCCCCCTTTCTACCTGTGTATGGCTCCCGGTACGTAGACCGCTACAACGTCACATGACTGCGCGTTTATCCAGTCAAGACGCACACGAGCATCTAGGCGCGCTGATGAAAGGAGATCATAGATGTGAAGCGCCCCGATATCGCCGGCGATGGTGGCCTTGGGCGCCTGTATCAGGTATTCGGCTCCAGCGGGCTCGGTTCAGCTTCTACCTTCGACGAGCACCGCGTGGTAGACCCATGCCCGGTTTTTGCGCCGTGAAACGGTCTTTCGGGTCCATTTCAGTCACGTTACCTTGTAGTGGTGTCGTACCCTTGGACAGGATTGTCCCAGTTGCGATGAAAGTCGCGTCATGGGCGGCGTCTCGTGCTCTTTGCTTCTGTGGCAGATCCCTTTGAGATGCCAGCGCCTTAAGGCAGTAAAGGAGCTGACCCAACGCGACCCACTGAGAACGTCCAGGCCCTAGGCCTTGTCCATGGCCCGGTGCCGCTGTCAGACCGGACCAGCGCGAGTCACCTCTAGAGAGGTTGGCAAGGGACCTTGAGGTGAATGTCTCGACCACTGTTGCCAATGAGCAGGCCTGCCTACTAGGCGCGGAGAACATGACGATCCGTCACGCTACCCAGACTTGACCGCGCTGCAAGTCATTGAGTGGCTATGGCGTGCTTCCCGTCATTATCACAGTGACAAGTCCTGTCATTGGTCGTGAGGTGTCTCTTCTGAGCAACAGTTGACTCGGGGCGGAGCAGAGGCGCTCCAGGAAATGTTGAAGATCTCGATTCCAGGCCCGGGCGAAATTTTCTGCCGAACCCATGACCGGATCCCTTACATCGGGGGACACGGGCGTGTCAATGCCACCGAGGCTTAGCCTTGTACAACAGTAAGATAGATGGATTGCGGCACTTAAGTTGTGGCGTTGGCTACATTGAGAACAAGAAACCTTGTACGTCTAGCGGTGACAGTCCAGGGCTGATTGGAGGGGCACGGTTCTTATTTTCTTTTGGTGCAACGTACGGAGTGAGTCCCCTGCCCTCTCTTTCAGCCCCTACGGCGTCGTTTGCTGCACAAAGAACTATCCCGGACTCTAGACTGAGAGTTTCATGAATGGTATTCACAAGCCATGCTGTCATGAAGTCTTCAACTCTTTTCATAGAGCAAAGCTGCACGCATATCTATCTATTCCCTCACTAGGAAGAGGCTACGAATTAGACCATGATATTCGTCAAAATGCCATCCATTAGCTTGACTTCGGCTGTATGATTGACGGATCTAAAGCCGCAATGGCATTCGAAGATCGAATTGAGTAGTCACAGAGAGCTGCGGGACTTGTGCATAGTTGCTATCGACAAGCTTTCGCCGGGTATCCTGGAGTGTCTAGATCTTAGTTAGCATGGTCCCATCACGGGGTGCTCGATGTTAGAGCGCATACATCCACATAGCTTGACTGCGGGCCCAACTCCCTCATTGTTTCGAGGAAGGCCCAGGTCATTGCGCCTTCATTCATGCCCTGGATGTTGGCATCAGCGCTTGTCTGGTCGTCACGGCAGCCGCTGAACATTGTAACCCAGCTAGTCTCTCCCTGATACTGGTCGGCGAACTCTTCTTGAGCAAATCCTTCCTCATTCCGGTCCCCCATGTGTGTGATGCCGCGGAAGAAGTCGGTAGCTCCTGCGTAGAGACTGGCAGCTTCTCCAAGCTTGTCGAAAGTGAAACCGCCCTGAATAAGATGCGAGGCCTCACCTACCAGTCGAGCACCCTGCTTGAGATTGTCCATGAGGTTGACATTACCGTACTCATCCGTGCGATATACGAACGGTAGTTCAATGGCAGAACCGGAGTGGCAGCAGTCAAATATCACGAAGAGGGTGCTATTCGGTGCTAGACTCGAGACCAGATGTCGATGTAGCAGCCCACTAGGTATCTGCCCGTTCGTTTCGAAATCCACGGGCACAATAGTGTCGTCGAATCCGCTCGATCGATTTTGATCCTGGTCCTCTACTTGACCGCCATGGCCGGAGTAATGTAAGAAGCAGGTTGTTCCCGGCTCGCTGACAAGCCAATCCATCGCTGCTAGGATGTTGTGTCCATCGGGGTAATACCTGCCCCGCGATCCATCATCACGAAGGACCACTTGGCTTCGAGGATCATCCGAGTAGCCTCTGTAACTCAGAAATATCCTCATATTCTCAACGTCTTGGTGGCAGCCTCGCAGTTCATGCTGAGAGCCGACATAATTAATGCCGATCAAGAGTGATTTTCTACGGCTCATCGCTGATACTTCAGGGCTCGGTCAATGGCAGGTTCAGACCTCGATGTCGAAACTGGGCTTTGAAGAGGTGGAGGCGTGAATGCCGCTGACATCTTGTAGCCGCGGCGGGGAGGGGTTCCGATCCGCTTGCTTACATTACGCAGTGTTGCTGTGCGTAGTTTCATAAGGAAATACGAGTCAAAACATCACAGATGGTACACCGTGAATCGGTTTACAAATTCGGTGATAAGGAAACGCGACATGAAACGCAGAAGACGTAATGTGAGATTCTCAGAATGTCGCCAGTTTGACCCATTCGGTTCAACCTATTAGCTGTGTTGAATTCAAGGCAGGTCTTTCGGTATTGTCATTCATAATTCCCGTAAACACCTTGCCTTTGGAGCGTGCTCGCAGGTGGATACCAATAGCGAGCTGCTTATCGTGACGAGGTTGCATGTAGACTGTGCCCCTGAACACATCGCCAGACGAATGTGCCTTGTAAGGGAACCTGAACGTGATATACACGAGCTTCTCCGCGTGTCCGCAACCACAACAGGCTGTACATTATTGTCTCGAGCAACCCGATCTCTCATTTCAATCTTATCTTCTGGCTGGTATCGTTGTAATGACGTTGCAACAGCCGCGTTGCCTACCAGGCTACATCACTTAGTCACGGACCCAGAGTAAGAAGGCGAGAGGAGAAAAGGATACGACTGCAGGCGTCAATTGGTCCTCCTCAACGATGGGGTATCTTCGAACGGACTGGGTTTCACTTTAGAGTCTCCGCGCTAGAATGGGAAGTGTCTGTGACCCCCTCAGTCATTAGGAGTGTCTCCGAGACATACTTCTAGCTCAGGACTTAGGCTTATCAACAGCCCCAGTGATACATGGTACCTGTAGTGGCTGTAAACCCTGCAGCCATGTCTGACATCCAATCAGTCATTGTGCAGGCTCGATTAAGTTGTCGCTGACGGCCGTGTATGACTACTTGGTCATACTACTGCCTTACATACTGCCACGCAGTCTATTCGCACCGATCACTGATGTTACATACCCATAATCATATGTCAATTTCATCAATTACATGATGCTCTTTGTCGCATACTACTAATCAGTAATGAGCTACTAGTATTTAGCTGCCAGAACTGGGATCATTCTTTGCAACACTCCCTGGCCAAGAGGAACTTCCGCAGATCGAGCGGCAACATTTCAACAAATGGGATGGTGCGGTGTTCAACGTCACTACCTCTCACAGAGCGATCTCAAGTGCTCCGATCTCTGAGGACGATCCAGTGTAATCTCCACATCAGACTTCTCGGCAGCAAGCGACCTTGTGTGTTCCGTCCAAGCCTTCCATTAGTCCGTCTGGATCCACCGTTCTGTATGAAAGCTCCGCTAACTTTCCAGGTGTGTTCGAGATTCAATCCTTCATGCGGGGCTCTTTCAGGGCATCTCCACACAAACACCACCTCCGATGTTTACCCATGTGAGTGCCAGGACCCTCTCTTTGAGATTTCTTTGCAGATCCACGCTTGCATTGATGAACATCTCATCCGAATTTGAATTGATCATTCTCGACCCCGACGAGGAAAAACGGCTTGTCCTGAACGCGATCCTAGCAAGACGTTTGTCACCATCGAATTGTCGACACGGCGTCGTACGAGCCACAACACGTTAGAGCCACGTAAGTCGGATCCTTTAGCCCGTCGATCAAAACTCATTAGCGTACGTCAACGCCGATAATAGTTCTGTACGTTGAGTGAGAAGCGTCCGCTAAAGCTCGTACTTCACCTCATGATTGGCACCTGACATGGCACCTGTGTGCCTCTCCTGGAGTGCCATTGGGTCTACCCCATAGGGGCATGCAGCCTCCAGCATTGGCGCGAGAGCGGGAGGGGGATGTCAAGGCGGAGGAGATGCCGTCCGTCCGTCGCTTGCCCCGCCACATGGGCCGCTACGATTGAAAGAAGGTGTGCAGGGGAACGGACCCTTGGAGATACTTTGCGTGTCCGAGCAGACCTCAACCAAACAAGATATGCACGATTCGCGCAAAACGGACCGCGTTGCCCCTCCTGGAGAAGGGTCTCAGGCAGACGGGCATCATCATGCCATCACTCAGCCTTCATTTACCACCTGAGGAGAACCCCACGATTGAAGAACGCCCAGAGGCGCCCTGCAGGACCTTCTACTTGTGGGCCGCGGTGGACCTCAGTGGCAAGACCAGTGCTTTGGGTTCTGTCCCACATCTTCAGCTCCTCGGACCATCGGATCGCTACGATGCTCGCCGAAAGACCAGATGGCGGGGAAACAGGGACACATCGTCAAATGTGGGGATGCTGATGCCTTGCACGGTCCTATATAGAGAAGAGGCCGGGACGTCTCCTCTCGGCCAAAAGAAACCACCAAAGCCACCTGGAACGAGGAACTACAAACAACGTCTAATCGACTAATTACCATACAAGACTTTCTTCAACTCACCGAGGACACCATGTCTGAGAAGATCCCTGAGAAGCAATGGGCGCAGGTGGTGGAGAAGACGGGCGGGCCCATCCAGTACAAGCAAATCGACGTGAAGCAGCCCGGCCCGGATGAGGTTCTCGTGAACGTCAAATTCTCTGGCGTGTGCCACACCGATCTGCACGCGGTGCTCGGAGACTGGCCCGTCCCCACGAAGCTTCCACTGGTCGGCGGACACGAGGGCGCCGGCGTGGTCGTGGCTCGCGGCGACCAGGTGAAGGATGTGGAGCTGGGCGATCACGTGGGTATCAAGGTACGCATGCCCGAAGCTAAGCTCCGCGCTCGGTGGACACCGAACTGACCAACGAACCCCGCACAGTGGATCAACGGCTCGTGTCTGGCCTGTGACTTCTGCCAGCAGATGGACGAGCCGCTGTGCACCTCGGCGCTGCTCTCCGGCTACACGGTGGACGGGTCGTTCCAGCAGTACGCGATCGCCAAGGCGGCGCACGTCGCGCGCATCCCCAAGGACATCGATCTGGCCGACGTGGCGCCGGTGCTGTGCGCCGGCATCACCGTGTACAAGGGGCTGAAGGAGGCCGGCGTGCGGCCCGGGCAGACGGTCGCGATCGTCGGCGCCGGCGGCGGCCTGGGCAACTACGCGTGCCAGTACGCGAAGGCGATGGGCCTGCACGTGATCGCGATCGACGGCGGCGCCGAGAAGGGCGAGGCGGTGAAGAAGCTCGGCGCGGAGCACTACGTGGACTTCCAGGCGTCCAAGGACATCGTCGAGGACGTCAAGCACTGCACCGAGGACAAGCAGGGGCCGCACGCCGTGCTGCTCGTCGCCGTCGGCGAGAAGCCCTTCCAGCAGGCCGCGTCCTACGTGCGGCCCCGCGGCACCGTCGTCGCCATCGGCCTGCCGCCCAACGCCCAGATCAAGGCCGACGTCTTCTGGACCGTGCTCCGCCAGGTCAACATCAAGGGCTCGTACGTCGGCAACCGCAAGGACACGGCCGAGGCCCTCGACTTCTACCGCCGCGGCCTCATCAAGGCCCCCGTCAAGATCATCGGCCTCTCGGAGCTCCAGTCCGTCTACGACATGATGCACAACGGCACCGTGTCCGGCCGGTACGTCGTCGATACGAGCAAATGAGCCGACGGAGGGGGCGCTGAAAACAGATGGAGAGAAAAAAGGCGATCATGGTTGGTGAATAGTGCTCTGTAGTGCGGCGAGAGTCTGGGGATTGCGTGATATGGGGACAGTTATTCTATTGTTCGATACTTCAGAACCAAACCCAGAAAGAAAATCAATCCAGCGTACTTGTCACCTTATGCATCGACATGTTCCCGTATTTGAAGCTTTTTGTATGGAGTATAGTCGTGGCGAAGTGCCGCCCAATCCTAGCCATCTGTGAATCGTAAACTCCGAGCAGACAGTATTCGTCCACCGGGATGCAAACCACGCTAAATATCATCCCACAACGCCTGGCCGTGCCTAGATCATCATGCGTTGTCACCGTTCACGCTCTCCCCTGCGACGCTCCCATCCTCGCCGCCTCCTCCGCCATCATCACCGCCCGCCAACCGCCGCTCTTCAGCATCGGCTCGACCCTGCTCCGTCTCCATGCGTAGCTTCGAGAAGTCCCATGCTCCACCATCGTCGTCGTCGTCGCTCTCCTCGTCGCTGCCCCAGTTCCCTGTCTCGAACATGGCGCGGCCGGTCGCCTCCTTGGCCTCCTTAGCTTCTTCCTCCGCCAGCCGCTTGTCTTTGCGCTCTTTCTTCCACTTGGCGAAAGTCTCGGATGTCACCGGTGTAAACGTGCCAGTCAGTTTGTGTCGTTCGGATTCGATGTAGTCCTCCAGTGTCAAAGTCTTGAGTGGTGATTTGTCCATCAGCGCCTTCTCCGCCGCTCGCTGCTCCTTCGTCTTCAGCACGAATCCAGGTGGCAGTGAATGCCGGTATTTGCAGCTATCGCCGCCATTGGGACATGTCCAGAACCAACCGTATTTCCCGTCCTCTACTGCAGCAATGAAGTACTTGCATACGATATCCGTTGTAGTCTTCGGGTTACCATGCTTGGAGAGCACGACTTGGCGTAATTTTTCTAAAGGAGTCAGCAATCAATATTAGGAGCGAGCAGTGAACGTGTTGCATACCCTCGTCCCAGTCGGCCATGTCGTCCTTCTTCTTCTTTTCAGACTCTTCATCTTCTCGTGCATCCGTGTACAGGTCCCTCTTGGCCACTTTGCGCTCCACCGCAGGGTCATGCGAGAACTTACATTTCTTCCCCTTCTCGCAGTATCCCGCCTTGAAGAATTGACATAATACGGTCTTGGGGTCGACACCGAAGGGCACCTTTTGAACCTGCACTGGAGCGAATAATGCAGCCGTCTCTTTTGCTGCTTCTTCTGCGGCCTTCTTGTCCTTCTCTCTTTGTGCCTTCTCCGCCTCTTTCTTTTTCTGTTCCGGGGTTTTGGCCTGGTCTTTTTGTTGCTTGATGAGAGCTATCTGTTTCTGTGCTACGCTGCCTTTTTTCTATGACTCAGGTTAGTCTCTGCACAATGACTGTGACGGTCAATAGTTGAAGTGAGCCGTACATTTTTCATTCCAAAAGTCTAAACACAGGTTAGCTTCTCACATTATATGTTGTTCGGACCGTATGACCAACCTTGTCCACCGTACTCTTACTCGACGTCGCCTTGTCCTTCCCCTTTTCCTGCTTCTTCGGCGGCATGGCTGCGCGTATTGTTGGCGCGGGCCAACTTCCGGTGGATTCAAACCAATGCTGGAATTGTGTCTCACGGTGTCAATCTAGACCGTCACTGTCCCCGTAGAAGAAGAAATCGCCCCTATGAGGACGTCTAGAAAATGGGAGGGCAAGGAGCGGCAATGATGTGGGCATAGTTGCGAGGGGCAGGGCGACCTTTGCGGTTGACGCCGCTCGCCACCGCTGTAACTTTTACCCGAGGCCACTGGCGGCAAGGGCAGCCGCGTACTTTGCCCTGGCCTTGTCGCGGCTACGACGGTAGTAGGATTGCAGCAACGTAGCTCCAACACTTTCGTTCACGAACACGCTCGCCGGGTCGCTCAGGACCCCCTTCTCACTGCGTCGCTTCGCTTTACAGTCGCAATGTACGTATGGTACCTTGATCTCATGCTTTACGCTGACCAGCTCATACAGTTCGTCACTCCTTCAACCGTGTCGCAATCACGATGATCTCAGACGATCAGCTCTACGCATTGGCGGTCTTCCTGGGCTCGGCCGCCATGCTGCTCATCGTGGTGTACCACTTCCTCGAAGTCAATGCGGTAGCGGAGGAGAAGTCGGAGGCGAAAGCTGCAAACTCGAGTACAAAGGGAGCAAAAGCTGCACGGTGACAAGTTCTGGGATAATGGCTAGGCGTTTGAGTTTGCAATTGAGCTGAGGGAACTCTTCTCGTGTAAGATATCACAATACCACATGCAGCGATGTCTAGATGCATGCATAGGCAGGTGGTCATGAAGTGGTAGGAGTGAGCTGGCAGCCATATCTATTCAGATCGAATACTGAACGCCGGTGGTATCTACCGCCTGCAATATGTAGCGCCATAATCCTACGTGCTTCCCCTCGAAACGTGTCATTCCTCCATTGCCTCGACAATGTCAATCTCCTCAGATTCATCCGCCTCTGAGCCAGAACCCGTGTTCGACTCTCTACCTGACGGTCCCTCCCAATCGGTCCTCCATTCGGCCGTCTTGTTCTGTGATAATGAACCTTGCCTTGCCTTCGCCGCAAGGACCGCGTGGTACTTCAGTGACTCTCTCTCTGCTTGCGCTCGCGACTCAGGTGTATTGTTCCCATGCGCCTTGTGATATGCCCTTGTGGGACCACGGCCAGCGTACAGTGGCAAAGGATCCGGAGGCCCTTCAGTACGCGCGATAGGCACAACAAAGCGCCCCTTATCATCCATGAGATAACGCAAATCGGGAGCTAAATGAACACGTGTGAGCATGTGACCGAACTTTTCCCTTTACCGCTTGATTCGGCTTTTGATGGAATCGACTTGCTTACCAGCCGGGTGGGTCGTGGGGCCATCACCAAGCTCACGGGCCAAGGTATCCAGATGGGCCTGTTGGACATGTTGCTCCCAGGCATTGCCATTCGAAAACGCGTCGAACTCCTCGCAGTCGTTCCAGAAACACGAATAAGCTTTGGTCTTGTCATCCCAGCATTTGTCCTTATGAACCTTCCAGATATGTCGGCGAAGTGTGTTCATGTTATGCAGGCTAGCTTTGCATCCAATCCAGCGGCAGCTGAAGACCGGATAACCGGTGCTATCAGATACATGGCCCGGCGGGTTTGCTTGGGTCTTCCCAAGGGCAGGCTTCTTTCTACTCGGTGGTGCCGGGGGCTCTTCAGCATAGGAAACTTCCATGGGGCCAGCACTCCGCGGTGATGGCTGAACAATGACGCCGATCCCATCCACTGGCATCGCTGTGTTGACCTGTGGCTTACGACCGGGTTTGCGTGCGGACGGCGAGTTCTTCGAGCCGGGAGGTCGACCGCGACGTTTATGTCCAGGTGCGGTATCCGCGCTCGAGTCACGAGCCAACCCAGTCAATCGTCCTTGTGCCGAAGCGCTAACGACTTGGGCCGGTCGACCACGCCGGGCGGCGCTTGAGGTTGGAGTCACCATCTTGTTCCCAGCACGAGGCGGGGTTGCCGGCCCCGCCGGTCGTGTACCGCTGGAAGCTCCGCCGTCCTTCGGATTCAGAGTCGATGCCGATGATGGTCCTTTCCGCGTAGAAGCTGGTCCCGGAGTTGGTTCTGCGATAGCCCGATCGACCGCGAGAGAAGGACGCGAAGTGATGCTACCCGAAGGTTTGGAGGTAGTGGGATTGCGGCTATGGGTGGGACTTTCTTTAGCGGGGCTGCTGCGGCTAGTGCCCGCTGCGGCTAGTGTGCGGCTCGCCACACCTGTCGGCTCCCCGGCGAGTGTGGCCGGTAGTGGTCTCCGGTCCGCAGTATTAACCGCAATCGCACTGCCAGAAGATGTGGACGGTGGCGGCTGACTTTGCTGCGAGACTCGCTCATCGATGGGATCCACAAGATCCCACCGGTAAGTCGCAAGATCTGCCTTCTTCTGAAGGGAGGTGGGAAGACGCTGTTGTAGCGGATTGAGATGGAAATTCAGTGGTCGTTCAGCTGGATGTTCTCCTCTTGCAATCAACACGTCACGAGCTATCGTGGCCGGGTTGTATGAAGATCTCCGAGCCGCTTTCGATGGGGAGAGAAGCTGAACAAGTGGCGTTGACTTTGACTTCTCGAGGGCAGCAACTTGGTTGGCTGAGAGATTGGTCGAGAGCGTTGGCTGGCCGGGCAACTTAGTGAGATGCTTGTAGAGCACCGACTTTGATTTATCTTGACCTTGCTGTTGGCGAAGCGCAGTCCCTTGGCCGGAACCTGTTCCAGGCCGCGTAGATGGCGCTTCAATCTCTTCATCTGAATCTTGAAGCTGCGTTAGGTCCATCAAGTCGTTGAAATTAGACTTTTTGGCCATTTGTTGCTTTGTAAGCACAAGCTTTGTTGCAGTGGTCAGCGCCCTATCCTGCGTAGGAGAACCGTGTGGTAGAGGCCTCTGAGGGGTGCTACCAGGTTGCGAAAACGCGTCAGGAGCAATTGACATTGGAGGACGACTCGGAGGAAGTATCGAGTGAGCGGGCGCAAGCGGATTCAATGTCGAGGTATTAAAAGAAGCTTGTTCGGATGAACGTGAAACAGACGGTATGTCGCTTACCGCCCGGTTACCAACCGTTGCAATCGGGCCCCTCCTCACCGATTGAGGACTGGGAGAGCTATCGCGCTTTCTCTTCAAACCAACATTGGGCGGTTGTGCGACAGAGCTCACCTGAAGCGTTTTAGTTGGAGCTGATTGAGGTGGCTCTGAGACGGTAGTGACAGTTTCAGGTGTCATAATCGAGAGAAGAGCTCGAGCAAATTCGCGCTTGTTAAACTTAAACCCTCTCTGAAACAGCCTATCACAAAGTTGATCATAAGTGGGGTTGGAGTGGAGCCAGGCTTCAACCTCTCTTTGCTCTAAAGATAGACCTTTGTTAACAGGATCGGAGGCAAGGATTCTTATAGTCGTCTGTGCTAATAGTGCGTGTTTTGCTGCTGGCCAGACGGTTTTCCCACGGGGCGGAGATATCATAGCAGGTCCGGGGTTTGCAGTCACGACCTCGACAGGACGTCCAACTGGTTGCGAGGCCTGGGACTCAGGGCTATTCAGGGGCCTTGGTGGCATGTCTCGCTTGAGCTGCTCCCACGCTGCAGCGATTTTTGGGTTCTCAGCTGGATTCCCCGGAGGATTCAAAGGTGATTGCGAAGAGGGCCCTTCTGACTTCTTTGGTACAGTCGGTGCTGGCATATCGCGCTTCAGTTGTTCCCATACCTCCGAGAATAAAGTAGAATCTTTAGACTTGTAGTCTTGCATTTTCGCGATCATTGCCCGCATTTCTGCCGCAAGCTGTTCACGGGAGCCGCTGTCCGAGTGAGAGTGCTGTGCCTGGCCAGCTGATTGCAAGGGTGGGCTCGTCATGGGTGAAGGTGCGTTCTGTTCTCCCGTCGCATTTTGTCCATCCCTCGAGTTACTATGCCTTTCATGTCCTGTTTGGCCGAAGACTAGATTCGGGTTCACAGTTAATGGCGTTTGTTCGATTTGCCTAGCCGATGTCCCGTACGGCGACTTAGCATCGCCGGCATCGGGCCACTGCGCAGGCATCTCTCTCATTCCGGCCTGGGTACTGTTCGAGCTTTGGCGATAGTGAGCGTTGTGGACTCCCTGAGAGAAAGTCCTTGCATCTCTCTGGTAGTGGTCTGCCGAGGCTGGTCCAACATGAGCGGAATAGGCAGAGTTTTCTACCGTTGGGCGATTCCCGTGTGAACGTTCATTCTGATATGATTGCTGCTCATGACGAGTATTATGCACACCATAGTATGGCGCATAGCCATAACTACCATGTCCGTCGCCGCTCATCCTTGAACATCCTGCTTTCCGCTGCCAATAGAGAACAGTCTTCGGTAGCTAGCCGAGGAGGAAGGCCAACGCAAAGGATTCAGATCAAATCAAACATCCAGTTACATTCTATCCACTTCGTGCACAGGCTACTGATGGACGCCGGAACGCGCTTTGGCTTACATAGGATCTAACAGCAATACAGGTAGCCTCGAACGCGAGCAGGCGCGTTAGCACTGAACGGCGATACTGGTCGCTCGGGATGTTCTAAGTCCGCCCGGTTGTCGCCGAATGGGGAGGGAGTTCGCCATAGGGCTGAATTTGTGCCTGCACTCGCTTTTCCGCCCACCACGGGGAAAATTACGCGGTGGAGTCGGAAGTCGACGACGACAATCTCATTCTCACAATCCACATTGCGCGCTCGCCATCGCTCAAAATGGCCCTTTTCAGCTCAAGTATGAAGGCTCTCTACTGTTCGACGGCTCATGACGCTAACCCGGTACTTCAGAGAGCAGCAGTTCGCGGCGGAAGGCGAGGAAGGCACATTTCGGGTAACGGAGATGTAATGCGCGTGCGAATGGATAATCTGACTCGTTCCAGGGCTCCTTCAAGCCAGCGCCGGACAATCATGGCTGCTCCTCTTAACTCGGCGCTTCGAGAAAAGTACAATGTGCGTTGAATATCGCATTTCAATCCGGGCGTATGATATGCTAACACACCATGGACAGGCGCGATCCATCCCTATCCGCAAGGATGATGAGGTGAGATAGGAGGTTTTGGTTACCATTATCAAATCAGCTAAACATTGCAGGTCCTCATCACTCGCGGTTCGAACAAAGGCCGTGAGGGTAAGGTCACCAGTGTCTACGTATGTAAACCCCAGCCCCGCCTATGATCTAGCTGACCAGACAAGCGTCTGAAATACATCATCCACGTTGAACGGGTCACCCGTGAGAAGTCCAACGGCCAATCAGTCCCTATCGGTATCGCCCCGAGCAAAGTTGTGATCACAAAGCTCAAGCTGGACAAGGATCGGGAGAATATTCTGGAGCGCATCAAGCAAGGGCGGGAGCGGACATCAAAGGGCAAGGGAAAGGCATGAGCGAATGAGTTTCATTGCAGGTCTGGCGCAATAGAGTGACCAAAGTCCGTGCTGCGACCGTGCTTCTGAATCAGCAGCAGTCACCTCACAGAACGGTTACGCATGAATCACACCACCATTCACAATGTTAGTACTTTGAATCCGTGCTGTGCTCCGCCGCCAAAACGCCAGAATTTTATCTCCGCGGTAGTGTCTCCCTGTCGCTACTGAGGTATACGCCTGGCGGAGAAGAAGCTTTGTGGTGAGGAATTAAAACAATCCCGCCATGCCGTGCATTGCATGTCTGTCGGAGGTGTCTGACACCATTGAAACACAGATAATCGAGTGCGAGGCACAACTCAAATGGTCTTACAGTGACTCTTTCGGGCGTAAGTACATATTCATAGGATAACCCTTAGGACAACCGAGCCGTGCTAGTATATACCTGCTTCTAGCCACGAGTAGAGGTAAGAGACGGGCCAAGTTAACGACTTGATGTTTTTTTTTTTCGTGTAGGTCCCCCGAGACTACTGCATCTGATGCAGGTTCTACCGTATGAAATTGTCGCACGAGAATGTTGGCGAGGTTGTTCCGCGGACGCTCCAAATTTATTCCCATCGAATATTTTTATAATCCGTCACGTTGTCTCGGTTACCTCGCTGTAGTCCGGGTGGCCCAATAATTGGTTCACTATTTGTAAGCTAGTTGTCTTTTCTACACGCAATCTTTACTTAATGTACCACAGTGGACAACACGAATCGGGCTGCGTGAGTCCTAGGCAGGGCGCAAGCCCTTCGAGGCTCCGTTGCGGGGTGATGATGAGGACTGGCTCGGTGACGCCCGGGATGCGAGGGAAGCCTTGAGGTATGCAGCCTTGCGGGTCAGCTATCTCTTTTCAGTAATGTATGAGCGGGCTCATGTATTAAGTTCAGAGTCAGACTCACACGCACCCCGCTGCTCATCTGCATCGGTTTCTTCTGTTTAACTTCAAGTGACCGTCTCCTCCACCATGTCTCTCCTATTATCCGCCATTTTATGAACCTGATACCCACCCATGTCGAAAGCGCGCTTCCGAAAGCGGCAACTTCGATCAACACGCGTGCCGCCCGAGGGACCCGCGCCAAAGCTCACGCCGACTCCCTCGCTCTGGCCAGCGCCTAGAGCGAGGATCTCGATCCTCTTATGGCGCAGAATAGCAATTCCGACCTCATAACCTGCTCGGACCCCGAGAATGTGACATCTACTGCTACCGCATCGGCAGCTGGAACGTCCATCACCCCACATGGCGAAAGCGCGCTACTGAACTTACCACTCGATGTGCTCGCGCTCATTTTCGAGACCTGCGACTGGCCGACGGCGGTGACATTACGTCGTACCTGCCGTCACTTCCGCTACACTTTTCCCGTAGGCGAAACGATCCGGAAAGCAACGCTGTACCGACAGATCTTGGCTAGTAGCGACAATGGATCGTACCCGGCGCCATGCTACGGCTGCCTACGCCGGTTGCCTAAAGATCGCTTTCCCCGATTCTGGTCGGGGATCGAAGGCGAAGCGCTTGGCCGGCGTTGCACGGGATGCGCGCTGGCCAGCGAGTTGTTGCCACGCGGTGCACATTACAAATGGAAGCAAGTCGACATGCTTGTCTGTACACGCTGTGGTAAGCATCGATCCGAGAAAGGCCGTTTCTGTCCGGATGAACCGTCGGACTACTGTCCCCACTGCCGGCGGATCCATGAGATGTGGACCTGGATGGGATCGCGGTTCGTCTCGGCACCGTTCTATGCGGTCACTTTCTGCATGGCGATCTTGATATTGACTGGATTTACTTCCAATTCCATTGCCCGACTATGGCCGATCATATCCGAACATGACCACACCATTCATCACTTTGCGCTCTTCACGGTAGGTTGTCTTCCTCCTCGACGAGTAAATTGCCCCTGACTCCGTCTAGGCTGCATATCAATCATTCATCCAACTCTTCTGGCTCGCTGCGTTTACTATCGCCCGATATTTGCCTACGCAGAATCCGGTGCGGCGCAAAGCCTACTCGATAGTCACAAGTGGTATTATAGCCGCTGAGACGTTCGCCGAGTTTATCTGTCTACTCGTCTCATGCTGTCTGCCTTTCACCATCGGTCACGTTGCCAGCGTAAAGGTGATCGCATGGGCCACGATCACCTGGTGCGTGGCAAGTTTCGGAGCGATCATACGGATGATCGCCGAAGATGATCTGAAGGCACCATGAGGTGCTTTTGCAGATGAGCAAGCGACACAGTAAGTTAGCTAATGCTAGAGAATCTGCAATGGTATGTGTGACAGGCTGACAGTCTCAATAGATAGGTTTAGTAGCTTACATTTTTGCAATTTACCGCAAGGTACATGTGGATAACGGGGATAGCTTGCGGATTGGCTGGATTAGATGCGGATGCCATGCACAACTTACGGGCTCTGATGGCCCGAGGGAAGGAGGATGGAATGACAATGGCATTGGCAATACGGAGTCACGTATTTGGAGATGGGAAGGAAATGAGCGATAGGAATATGGTGCCATGTATCTGGATATGGCAGGGAGACGAGTAAGACACGCTTTAACGGCCTCTTGAAACCCCGGACTCCCATCAAGTCACCGCGAAGATGACTAGCAGTAGTACTGTTACACTGTTCTAATTACATTTGCTTATGTCATTGTTTCTTCACATGCTTTGTGCCAGCAACAGAGAGGCTCTGCCTCTCAAGCACTGGTAAAAAATCTCAATTGAGTTTCGGTACGACCGGCGCACGACTAGGCGGTTGTGCAGTTCGATAACGTAACTAGCTCGGCGACAGAAAGTACGTGCACATCGGACTAAACCGCTCAAATAAGACCCGCAGATGTTCCGAGAAAAGGAAAGTAGTAATTACGTACCGTATCTGCTGCGAGAGCTC
The DNA here is from genome assembly GCA_027478595.1 of Erythroxylum anguifugum. Lineage (NCBI taxonomy): Eukaryota > Viridiplantae > Streptophyta > Magnoliopsida > Malpighiales > Erythroxylaceae > Erythroxylum > Erythroxylum anguifugum. Next base: position 56,013 of record JANIPN010078429.1, read on the forward strand.
CAAGATAGTTCATAATAGCCCCCAAACACCGGTCCCCTCCGATACTGGCTGCAGCGCTCATGCATGGGAGCCCAACCATACCACCACTACCGATGGGAAAGATTAGCCCGCCGCACGGATATACACGACACGCATGGGTGTCCATGACGCCGCTGATCCTTTCGTGCGGCGACTAATGCCTAACCAGTGTCACAAATGCTCCTGTAGCGCCGGGACTAGCCTACCTTCCAGTGCCCAATGGAAGAAGACATTGACCGCACCCATGGGTCGAAATAGAGAGCTGGGGCCGAGTGTCACAAGCGGATGGAGGGTGGGAAATGAGTTGGGTAGCAATGCGATCGTGGCTGCTTCGATGGTCTTAGTAGCCGTTTTGAAGGATGCAAGGAAATGTGAAAAACCGCCCCACCAGAATTTTCACTGAGCGTATGACGGTACAGCCTTTTCCCGAGCAGAATCAGACAGTCCAGACCCCGAAGCGACACTCTAGAGGAACAATCAAAATTAGAATGAAAATAGAAAGACAATAGAGCCTTAGAACCGATAGGCATCAGAAAAATCCTCGGGGAGTATTTCGAAGCCACACGAGACGAGCTCCCGAGGCTGGCGGCCTCCGATATCAACAAAAGGGAGAGCGGTTTTAACCGATACCAATCAGAAGTGCTAATCGCATCTCGTTGTCTTTGGAATTGAGGCTTCTGTGAGCCTGAACTCAGTGAGTGCGAGAATCTCAGTGAGGCGGTACGGGTGAGGCAACGGGTGCATAGGGGCAACTTTAGAGGCGGCCCACAAGTGCCCCGCGGACCCTTTCCCGGCCCCGCCCTGCCGGACAGCGGGCGCTAATCGGGTGCTCTTCGCCTAGTTTCCAGATGCAGACGATCCAGTGCTGGTGTCCCGGAGTGGTGGATGAGTGCGTCAGTGGGATCGCCCTGCAGGTGTCGCACGCCGCGGTGGATGGTGGTGGTGGCAGCAATGGTGGCGGCAGCAATGGTTGCGGGCTCCGAGGATAGATGAGGCCCCGTGAGTGGTAGGCTTGGTCCGTGCAGGTGGGAGTTGGGCTGCAAGACAGCACATGGGGTATGTTAGAAAAACAGACACAAGAAACCGGCCAACAGAAGGAGAGGATGCGGGAAAGAAGGACGGTTTGAGAAGAACATGAGAAGATGTAAACACCCACGGAGTGCGAATATCCGGATGCTGGTATTAGATCCAGGCGGGCAAGAATGCATCGCAATATACACGAGCTTGCCCTAAAGCCACGGATGGAACGCAAAACGTCAGCAGAGCACGCCCATGTTGCCACCATTGTTCGATTCGGTTTCTGCCGTAGGCACGGGCTTCACGCATTCTCCATTAAATTGAGGGCCTCATTACGGGCAGCCATAGCAAGGCTAGAGCAACAACAGTGGAGCACGCTCGCTGTCTGCAGCTGCAACTCAAGGGGTGTTAGTACAGTGTTCCAGACATTCACAACCAGGCCGGTGGACAGCGTCCCGGGCCACTTCATCGAAGGATCTGGCGATGTCCACCTGGTGACAGTCTGGAACAACGATGGTACGCGTCTGGTACGCAAGTATGTGGGTATCGACAACGACGGGCGCGGTACTCCGCAGGATCCATTTCAAGCGCGACCACTGCGCCACTTGAGCATTCGCCAATGGAAAGGTTCTCATGCAACCTGATGGCGGTGCCCAAGGGGCCGAGAAACGGCCATTTGGAACCATTCACGCGCAATACTCACCGTTAGAGCCGTCTGAAGGGGCCCGCCTAGTAAGGCGGTGTGCAGACGCTAAGTGTACTGCGCTGGCACTCATTCATGCCCTCCGCCTGTGAATTGCGCTGATTACAAGGATTAGCAAATTGAAAAGCCTGAGACTAATGTTGCCCTCTGTTCGGATGAGAAACGCCAGACACAAGAGGTCGGAAAGGAGAAGACCGATAAGGTCTCGAAGCGGTGAGGATACTGACTGTTGAGTGGGCCTTCGAAGCCTGTGAAAAATTTTCCTGGCGCTTTTAGATGAAGGCGGGGACCTTAGTGCAGCTTCAGGGATGGCTTTCCGGATCCCCGATCAAGTTCCCCGGGTCATCTAGTAGTTCTAGCTTAGGACTAAAGACGTATTGCATCAGTTGCCCCGATGAAACGGGGCGATAGACTTGCCCTGGCGCGAAGCATCCCGGAAAAAGGGTATTTTGCACTGCGACCGCTTTCCCGCAGCAGCACGTGTGTCGCGCCTCGCTAAATGATGCGCCTAAACCTAAATCGGCGGGCGAAATTAGGCGTAGCAGATTAGTCTCGTGGATGATATTCGCACCCCTTCAAAAGCTTGGATCGATGCAAGCTGGTGCTTCTGAATGCAGTTTGAGTACCTCTGTAGAAAATGATATCGAGAGCTGACGTCTTACCAGATATAGCAAAATCGTAGCTTCAATATGGATAGCACTATTTACAGCATTACCACCAATATCTATTCTACCATCCGACACTCTCACCCTCAGGCCGAGCTTTCCGTCTCAATAAAGATGCATCGTGTAAAACCAAGGGAATGGTTCATGCTGTCGGAAACTGGACAATGGACGAGAATTGGATGTGCGGAGACCGAAAGGGTTCGCTGCAGGCATCCGAGCAAATGCACAATTCTGTTGGCTGTGGATGCTTTTAGATCCCGGACGTCATCCGAGCCAGCATCCAACTGTTTGACAGACGGATAACAAGGATGAAAGCAGCAGCAGCATCGCAGTCCCGAGACAGTCCGTCAAACAGGGTTGACGGACGACAGGCGCCATTATTTTCGCCTTGCATGGTGTTTGCGGTGGCCGTGTGGCGCTGTGCAACATCATGAGGAGCGCCCGGGCTGCACGAACACTCACCTTGCAGGCAAAGAACTGACGTTGCGATCAACTCCGCCCCATTCCACTGCATTGCCGCCGTGTTGAATGTTGCACACGTTCCCTCAGAAAGCCACTATCTGTCCTATCGATTGGCGTTGGGTTGCCTGCAAGCTACATGGTCGGTGTTGCTTGCATCTCTGTGCCTCGGACACTTTTCTTCAGGGCCCTTCTAGGATGGTCTGGAAGACAGGGGAACACCGAAGGAGGCATTACTCAGCAGGATCGGGATCGCCGCAGCCTCGGTTCAGCAGTAACGGAAGTGCTTCGTTATCGCCGTTGCAGGAAAGCTCGTATCCCGGGCAAAGTCAAATCATCTACTTGCCTGGGTATCGGGCCATGTTCAAGGTCGTGATTGCCATCGCGAAAACCACAGCCAGTCATCAGTTTCATTTGAGGTCGGAGGTGGGACGCACCGCACTTGCCTCGTTGCCTCGTTCGATCCCTCCCAGTGGACACCAGGCACGCCCGGGCTATCGGGGGGCTCGGGCCGTCGCAGCCAATCAATTCAACGTGGGCAGCCACACGACGCCCACTGTGGGACAAGGCGAGCTGATTTTCTGGCGAAGTGCTAGCTGTGCTATGGGGCGCCTCAAGTGTTTGCCCCCTTCATTCGAGCTTCACTTGCCCTCTTTGAATCGATGATTGATCGCTTCGTTCAGCGTTGATCAAACACGCTCAGGCAGCCACTTTTGCAGGTCAAGCGACGCGGCGACATTCGCGGCGTTCCTCGGTGGCGGGGCGGCATGAGGGCCTAGGCGGGCCCCGGTCCCTATGCGATGCCATAACGGTTGCCGGTTGCTTTCCTGTTTGCGGCGCGACCGGCCGAGATGCACGCTGACATGGTGACGGCTCGGGGCCTGGACTACATGTTCACCGAACGTTGGATGACGGATGTTAATGTTTCCACATGCAGGTCACGTGTGAGTATGGACGACTCATTCGCATTGTGATGATCCACAATCGTTCCTAGGCAGAAACATTTGGGATCGCAAGAACGACGCAAAGAAGCGAGCGAGCGGGCAACCGACCAAGCATTGCTTGCGTCACGACCTAGCTCCCCCAGTACCGTCGGGTACACATTCGCCCGGTGTGGCCTCCAGCCCAGCGGCTTGTCCCTGGTCGGTCTCGATTGCTCTCCCTCGCGTTCGTCCCATGTCTCTTTCCCCCCCTTGGCAGTTGTCTGGATGGACGGGTGTCCGTCGACTACACCCATCGTTGCTCCTTCCCCCCAAGGGGCTTTTGTGGCAAACCTGGCATGGCTGGCCTCACTTTTTGCGCTCTGCCTGGCCGCGTACGATTCCTCTTGGGGTTTCCTTCTCGATGCTCTTCTTTCTTCCCCCATTTCGCCTCATCTTCGTGGTGCTCATCGCACGATGTTATCGATCACGTGCATGTTCTTGGATCAGTCATCGCGTTCTCGATCGCTTCCATCCTCGGGTCGCGATGGACATCCTCTTCCCCCCCTCTCCAGCACCTGATATTGCCACACCCCTCCTTCTTACCCCCTAATATCGCCACTTCAATCCCCATGAGGTACTTGCCCCTCTTTTCCATATCAGCCGGGGGGACCAAGGGGGGGATTGTGGATGTACAGGGGCCGCGAAGAGTCAAGCAATGACAGGCGAGAAAGAGGGCCCTGCTACGCAGTAGACGGCAGTGGTGGCCCGTCCGCCGCCCCCCGGCTGGGATGCGCGGTCACCACACCATCTTTTCTTACTCACTCGCACACACACACACACTCCTCTTACTCCTCCCGCTTCCAGTCTCTCCTCCTTCCATCCACACCTCGCCCTCCCCTGATTGTCGGCGACAACCTCACTCCCCCCTCCATCAATCTACGCTCACCCTCCATCACAACATCGACTACTTCGCTCGTGGTGTGCCCAACGCGTCGGTGCCCTCCCCCCTCTTCCCATCCCTCCCTGCCATTTCCCACACGGGAAGAGAAGGGCCGCTGCAGCCTCTTCAGTACTACATTACCACCTACATACCCAGCCACTCCTCCATCGGCTTCTCTTCTCTTCCCTCATCCTGAATATCGTGCCCATCGTAGGCCTTCACTGTCTTCCATTGCTATCCGGGATCCTCGGCTCCCGTTCTGCTCGGTTCTGTCTTCTGTGGACAAGACTGCTCTTATCGCCGACGACCCATCCGTCGTCGCCTAGATCCTTCCCGCCGGTTCCGCCACCCGCGATCGCCGACCGTCACTCTGCCTGCTTCGTTTGCGCTCTCTGCTAGCGTCGACGAGGTTTGTGCTTTCGCTTGACTACTTAAACAAACGCTCCCCTTTGAATCTTCTTTTCTCGCCTCTATGTGTGCAGCATCGCAGATCGTCTCCCTCTCCTCTCATCTCGACGTTCGACGATCGTCCCCCGACGCTTCACATCCGCGCAGTGACCGCTCACGCGCGACGAGGTCTCGCCTCGTCATCATCTCACCACTGGCCGATCGCGGCCGAGCCTAAGACGCCCGACGGACATATGCAGCCGCCACCTGCGCCCTAAATGGCCAAATACTACACCGTCCCGCCCGCCGGGTTCGTGGATCCGCGATACGGATACACGACCTCCGCCTCGACATCTCCCGCTCCGGAGTATGACTACTACGACCCCAACTACTATGCGCGAGGCTCGCCCTCGCGCGGCGGCGCTGCGAAGCGTGGCAGCGGCATCGGCATCGATCCGCGCCACGTCCGCACCGCCTCCTACAGCGCTCCGCGCATGAGCAACTGGCAGACGCCCTTCGGCGCACCGGTATACTACAACGCATCGCCGCGCTTCACCTCGCCGCCGGCCGGCCCCAAGTTCGACCATGTGAGTGCCAGTCCGCTCGACAGCCACCACCGCCGCCGGTCTTCCATGTCCGGGCGCGGCATCGACGTGGTCGAGATCGGCCGTGACGGCCGTCCCACCACGACGAAGCGCCGCAGCAACTCCATGCGATTGCCGACTCGGCGCATCTACGTAGATGCGTACGATGACAGCTCGTCCGACAGCTGGGAGTGGGATCAACCCATCATTCAGAATGTCCAACCGCGCAAAAACAGCTCCGCCGCCAAAGCGACGCCGCCGTCCAAGAAGACGAAGAAGGACGCGCCCAAAGCTAACCTGTTCTCTCGCAAGCAGACCACCGAGGCCGACACGCCGACCCGCTCGCGTGCACGCCGCAACTCCACCGCGGCGAACACGACCGCCCGGCCCAAGACGGCGCCAGCAGCCGCCACCAAGACGGCGTCGACGCCCGCAACTGCCACCTCGGCCGATGCGGCGCGCCACAAGATCCCCTCGGGCTATGTACTCAAGAACTGGGACCCGACCGAGCGTCCCATCCTCCTGCTCGGCTCGGTGTTCGACGCCAACAGCCTGGGGAAGTGGATCTACGACTGGACCGTCTACACGCACGACGCCGGCTCGCCGCTCGCCGAGATGGCCGGCGAACTGTGGCTGATGCTCATCAAGTTCAGCCACAAGATGAAGCGCGGCGAGGAAGGCGCCGGCCGCGTGCGCGGTCGCGACAACCGTGAGATGCTCGCCGAGTTCCAGGAGTCCGGTGACCGTCTCTGGCGCCGCCTCCTGAACCTGCTCAAGGTCTGCGAAGACTTCATGTGGCGCGTGGCGAAACGCGCCGGTGGGCGCGCCCAGATGGGCGAGCGCAGCGGCGTCGAGTTCGTCAAGACCATCTTCGGTCGCGACCGCGAGCTCGAGGCGACCGAGCGCCTGATGTCATCGGTCCGCCTCTGGATCATGCGCTTCGATACGAACTGCGAGGACTTGCTGCGTTCGCGTAAGCACTAGATCTCCAAAAGCTTGCATCGGGCCACGTGATCGCGCGTCGGCAGCGTGGCGGATGCCTCGGGTGTGAGTCATCGGCGGTCGCGCCGCTCGCGTCTCACCTGCGGCTCGTATCACTCATCACCTTTTTTCGGCACACACACACTCACATACTTCACCTGTCTGTGTCATATCGGGTCGGGTCAGATCAGCTTTGATCTCTCTCGACCACAAACCACTTTCGGACACGACTCTCGGCCGTCTGTCCCCAACTGTTCTGCGGGCCACAATTCCAACACCCTGCGAACCTCGTTCCTACTCCCTGCGGTAATTTTCCCTTACCGGCACCAGGAGTTTATTTTCTATTGTATCCAAGATACCACCTGTCGCGCGAATACTCACTGGCGGAATTTTTGCACCCAAAAGATTTTTTTCGGAGCATCCTGGTCGCAAAGGATTCAATACGTTCCTTTTGAGATCACGACTTGATGTTTCCCGGCGTTTTTGCTTCCCACTTTTTTCTCCTTCTATAGAACGGGACATGGCGACATGGAGGCTAGACGACACACACAAACAACCTAGTTGGCCGCGACACCTTATCCTCTGTTTCATATTCACGCACTCAATGAGGAGAGACTATCTCGATCAGATATCCCAGGAGGGGGGGGACCGGATCTAGCGCAGAGCCCGGGAGGACCCCCGTGTACTTTTATCACCACCACCTAAAAGATGTACGATTGACTGCCAGCGCCGTCACCGGCGCGCTTTTAGACCTTTGTTGGTTCCATTTTAGTTAGGATCTTCAGTTGATAGCGAAACTTTTGAAAAAACATGTTATTATCCCCAATATTGTGTTCTTGTGTCTCTCTGTGTGCCCCGTGTGAACCTCGTTCGTCTCCATACACGGCATCGGTACCTCCCAACTCAGCCAACTCAGACTGAGATCTAGACCGCAACATGGTAATGCTTACTTTCTGGCAGCATATGCACCCGAAGCCCAACCTGAACCCCCTCCACCCCACCCACATGCACCCATATCGCCACCATCTGACCACCACGCATATATCGCGCTTACCTCGCTACCCCACACACGACGATGACCGCGTCTTTTCAGGTGCCGCTCCTTCCATGTTCGATTCTATTCTTTCCTTCTTTCTTTACCGCCAGACCGACCGACCGACCAACTGACGCCATCTGTGTGTCTATAAACGCATCTGCGATGTGTGTCTTCGATGCAATGTCCGGGCCTCGGTCAGCCCGCGGCACACACACGCACACACACTCACACTCACACGCGGTACCAAGCTGAAGGGCGCGCTGATGTGCGCGATGCAAGCACGCAAGCGCGGGCGTGCATCATGGCGCCGCCCTCCTTTCCTCTGTTCGCACACCGCATATATCGCGCGCGCACGCGCGCCCGGCGCACTGCCCGGCGCTGTCTTCGGGCGACCTACGGCAAGACTCGACCTTTTTCCATCCGTGACGAATATACACCGTACACCATACGGATTCGGGGGTGCCGATAGTGAGTGCGTGCGTGCGGTTGAACGTTTCGCCTATTTGAACATCGACGAAGACGGTGCCCGAGAGTTTCAGACATCAGGAATCAGGAATCCATCCTCCCTTCCCGCAAGGATCCGGCCTATCGAAACATCG
>JANIPN010078618.1:0-20097 GCA_027478595.1 Erythroxylum anguifugum
AATTGTGGTGCAAAGGGGAGAGGAGGACAAAGGGAGAGGAGGATCAGTGGGCGGAAAAGAGCAGGAGGTTGATATTTTGCAAATATGGCCTCAATGCGCTGCTCTCCATTTCCCATTCCCTCCCGGTCCCCGTACGCCATGCAAAACCGCCTGCTCCGGAGAAAAAAAAATGTTGTCAGCTGCCACATACCTTTCTTCACGCCTTTGAGCACCTTCTTCCCCGTCTTCTCGTCGACGAGCGGGTTGGCAAACGGCACGAGCGCCGCCACGGGCAGCGGAGCCGCGGGCTTCGTTGCGTCGACCTCGATCTCCAGCGGCGGCAGCTCTGCTTTTCCTCCGCCACCGTTCTCTTGCTCACCCGCCGCTATGGCTGCTTCCGCTGCGTTCACTGCTGTTGTAGACACCACGAGCTTTTCCTTTTTGTCCTTCTTGCTGGACTTTGTTACACCGTCCTTCTCCGAGCGCTTCTTCTCCTTCTTTTCCTTTTTGCTGCTGCTGTCTTTTGAGGACTTGTCTTTCGCCATCTTTGAAGGTGGGAGAGGTGTTGAGGATTAGTGTAGGAATGGCGGGATTGAGGGGGGCGAGTTGGTTGAGGTCGTTGTGATGGGGAGTGAGGAAATTGAGGTTGTATGATAGCGCGTGTGTGGAGAGCTTTGGGCCGAGATTTTTTTTCGCCTTTTAGTTAGGGGAGCTTGAGCTTAACGGACTCAGCCCTATTTGATTGGCCGCCAAGAAGGGTATAGCGCCGTATGCAGGAGTAGGCACACAAAAGGGGGCTTTTGATTTGAACATCATGCTTCTTCCTACTACTGTATCAATCGACTAGAATTGAACGATGGAATTCTGAGACACCATAACTGCTATATTTGAGTTTTCCAGTCATTTCGTGTTGGATTAATTTATTATATATTTTAATTAGTATCATTATCTACTATGGCTCTCGCGATCCACAGAGGGATACGGTCCCAAGCTCTGGCCGTTGAAGTGCTGCCCGTTGCTCTCCCGGCCTTCTCTTCTCCCTGTCCGCCAGCCGTGATTCGGTGTTAACTTGATATCATCCTCCGAAGAAGTGTTTTGGTTCCCGTAGGTAGATCCATCTGTCTTCGATCGTTTGCGGCCTTGCCCGCAGTTCCATCGACTTCGAGCAAGTTCAACACACCGCGGAACCGTCGGGAAACAAACGCAGAGAATGATCGCAGATATTTCGGCAAGTCTGTATGGATTGTTAGTTCCCCAGTATATATGGGCAGGGTCATGGGGGAAAGGACGTACGACCAAAGCGCCACCCGTTGCACTGCACTAAACTCGTTCTCTGGTAAGTCATCGAGAAAGCTCGTGTAAACCAGTCTGACGATCGATGCGACGACTGCACTGATAAAATTTTAGCCAGTGTTGTAGCATCTGTTGGTATCGTTATAAACTTACAGTACCCCTGTGGAGAACACCGCGAATACCCCGAGCTTTTTGGTAACGGGTATATGCAAATGCCATACTACCCAGATGGGAAGCACCAAGATCAAGAGGTCAGACACCACGTTTATCACACCCATGGCCAAAAGTAAAGCTACCCTGTTGATGCACCTTGGGTTCAGGATTGTAAAGTCCCAGGACGCGGTAATTGGAATGCAGCTCATCAGAAACGCCAAGAAAGAACTGACATAAAACGCAACATTGCCCCATATCAGAACTTGAACCGCTCCATAGACCAATCCCGACTTGTGAGGAGTAAACAGAGTTTTAATGTGTAAAAGTACGGATACTTTGGCCAGCAGCAAAGTAGCGGTGTAAAGCAGCTGCCAAACGAATACGTACTGCTGGAGAGTTAGACGTGAAAGTCATTATAGAATACGTCAAGGAATGCGAAACTGACAGTCGCGTATGTGCTCATTGTTTCTACAGTGAAGGATAAAGGAGTTCTGGCATCTTGAAGGATCGTTGCATTGTAGGCAATTAAGAATGCCCAAGTGAGCACCAACAAATCTAGCCCAGTCAGTAGGGAACGTATTTTCCACTCGAAATTTGTGTTTGCCTACAGTCTTCTATTAAAAACTTTGAAGAAGCTTTTTGGGCAACGCAACGTGCGGTTACAAAGAACGTCGTAATCAGAATGACAATGACTACGGTCGCAATGGTAGATTCATAGAGCTCGGCGTGGGCAGCCCTAAGGTCATAATCGGCTTGGACAAGCCTATTCGGTATAGTAGAGACAATGGAAGAAGAATCCGGCGTTCCCGTCTCCATCTTTTGAATTTGCAAAAATTCGACGGTCAAGTGGTCGCCATTAGACAACCGACGGGATAATTCTGGGGATGGGCAAGGTTTTAACAAGACTTTCGTTTTCTGCAAAGGACGGCGTCACACAGCTGAGTAAGACCTAGGCTCCACTTGTGTGTACGGCGTCCAGTTTGATGATAGGTACTTTGTACTAAATATGTAGATCTTGAGACTTGGGGGGTTGTGCTGGCTGTCAATGCAGTGACTAGCAACTACGCCGCACGCCCGTACTCGTACTCGTAGTATCCCCACCAATGGTAGTTGAAAAATTATAGTAGTTCATAGCTACTAACCCGCGAAGTCGCATGGCCATTTCCAAAAGCCTTGCAAATGTGTTTAAGCAACCAACAGAACGTTCTATGGAACATTGCACATTGGTGTTGCCCATCAAGGATATAATCCTATAAAACTTAGGGCCTTTTCTCGTTGGATGGAATCATCGAGACTTACCTGAATTACATACCTTTAGAACGTACCCCAGCACTCATATGTATCTTCTCCGGGAACAATTATTCGTTGCGGAGGGGTCAACCTGGCAATCCCCTCCGCTGGCACTCCCCAATGCACTATTTTGCATTCCACTTGATGACATCTGGATGTAGATGACTTGACGTATTCTGGTAATGTGTAATTTTTAATACTTGCTTGCCATCTGTATCGACTTCCTGCTGCCCTAGGATTGCTCTTGCTACCGTCGTTGGTCGTTTAGTATATCCGCTGTCAAATTCTCAAAAGCAAGCGGTTTTCAATAGCTTGCACGACATATGATCTGTTCACCGTCCCCGGTAGTCTGAATAAGGTAGTTAGGCATGACCTGTATGCTTAGCCAGCGGGTGTCTGTTTTGGTGCTCCATCTGGCCCGATCGTTGATGTAAATGACTAAGTTGCCGTCTGTCTGCTAGGCTAGATAGCAAGCTGCATTTCCGGTTGGGCAGACGTAGCCGTCCGTCCTAGAGGACCACAGAGTTCGTTCTTTTAGGTAGACAGCCAAGTTACCGTCATTCCGACATTCATTAACACTTGGCACTAGCGCTAACATGATACCATCGTCGGTCCCAGCTCCTCTTTATATTCGAGTTAGTTCTAGTGCGCTAGTTGGTATGCTCCCGCATATTCTCTTCATTCGGCTCCAACCTTTAACCTCCACTATCGTTAAGTACATGAGCTGAGCAGTAGGAAAACTAGCAACGATATGTTCCGAACGAATCCAATGAGTAGTACACCAGGCCCAACTGGGAAATCATTTAAGGTTGGCCGCATAATTGAACGCACGTGGAAGACTAATAAAATTAGGTCCCAAGATCAGCGACCAGTCGCGTGTAGAAGGTTCCGAGTAACATTAAGCCTCTGCTCCAACAAGGAAGGTGCTGAGTGAGAAAAGGCTTCGCTAGTGTCTGTATGTAACGTCTTGTCTTATCTTAGTCCGGCCGGTGGAAGCAGAAACCTAATCAGGCCTCGAGTTGGGTTGGCATGCTCAGCAGCAAGAACGATTGTTTTACGGTACACTACGCAGATTGTTAACTTGTGAAGCAGGCATGATATCAGATTGCCTTCATATTCGACAATTTAAGACTAATCAATACATAATACCCCCTGGGTCCCGTGCCCCCTTCTTCTTGACTCAGCTTATTGTAGACTCCTCTGTTTCAAGCGATACTTTCGCGCGACGAACGTATGCGCACTAGTGAAATAGTTCAGTAGTGAGACATTGGAAGCTGATGGTGACGCCAATAAAGATCCAGGCAGTCATTAATGATTCATGAATACATATATCTGCTAATAAAGCGATATTTTCCCATATCAAACTTATTGCACGTATACCTGAAATACCTGTCAACTAAGAACTGGTCATTGAGAACCATATGGGTCATACAAGTTAAATTAACGAGGACCAGTAGTTGTATGTAGCTGGTATGTTAGCTGAATGCCGTTATTTGTTAGCGGATATCTGTCGTCGCTGTTGACTGTATTTGCATGTACGTTTGTAGACACAGTATCTGTGTTCGTTGCGAACAGGGATTGCGATAGCGACATAGGAATAAAGCGCCTGAGACGTTTCGAGCGCGGCGATAGAAACAAGTTATCTTTATCTTCTATAATTCCCTGTTTTGGTCTGGACGACCCATCGCCGTTGTAATTATCAGAAATTGGATCATTGGAAGAACCAAACTTCGAGGTGATTTTACTTTTAAGATTCTGGTATACTGGTATGCTTTGACGTAGGGTATGTGCCGTGGCAGGTACGCAAGCACATATAATTCCCACAAACATTTCGGTGAGTCTGTAGCTTTGTTAGATATACTTGAATTTTGTCATCTTTAGCGGTGAGAAGCTAACGTCACAGTATTTACTGGCATCAAAACCCAAGTTGTGTCTGGATCCACATTTAAGATGTGACGGTAGTATATACTTAGCAAAGATGCAATACAAGCCCTGCTTGCATGTTAGTTTGAAATCTACAATAGATTCGAATTGAAGAACTTCATACATCACCCCTGTCATAAAAAGTAAGATCAATCCCATTTTCCGCCTAAAAGCTAGTTGTAGTTTGCTGATTGCAATAATTGGCAGAATCAGGATGTATAAATCTATTCCAAGTCCGACTGCAGACTGTGGAACAGACAAGGATAGTGCTCGTTGTTGGTTGGTGGTTGAAACATGCGATATCCAGCTTTCATTTCTCCCTGGAGTGGCGAAGATAAACTGACATATTGTCATAGCAGAGTAGAACAGCGTTGTGACCACACATCCCAGGTAAGCACATATCTTCAGCCAACGCATTGGCTTGAACAGTAATAAATACATAAAGAAAAATGTCACCTTCATGAAAAGAAAGGTAGGAGGCGTTAAAACCGTGATTAAGTAGCTTGGCTTTATAAAAATCAGTAGGAGCGCTGAATCGTTTATTTTTATGAGAACCAACGATAAGAAGATGCAAGGACATAACGTCAACTACAGATAGGTCCCACTGATGAACTCCTAGCAATTCATGTCTGGCACCTGTAGCCGTTAGTGAATACTGTTGAATCTTATCTTACGAAGCCCATCGTACCCCAAACACAGGCAACATAATAAGCGATAGAGCCGATCTGACTGAGATTAATCAACATGCTTTGCACTGATATATAAGAACTCATACAACTGCTAGGGATACAGTCACTAGTAAATTTAGCTACAAGTCGATTATGGATACCCGCTAAGACTTACAATCATCCCAGTAATACTTCTTCAACAAAAAAACTTTGTAGTAGACACGATTGAAAAACAACAATACTGCTACTGCAAATAAAATGGATGTAACCACAATAAATGGCTGGTTTTGATTTCGTGGGTTCCGAAAATTTGGCTCAACCCCTGGGGGAGGATTAAGCGCGGGCACATTCTGAAGATAAGCTAAAAGTTCGGGAGATAATTCTCCTGAAGCAAGATTGACGTTTCCAGACATGGTACCTAAGCTGTATGGATTTCAATAAACCTGGACGTGATAGAAGGAAATCTACTAGGAATTAGTCTGGTTATGAACCTGTTTAGTTGCAATATACCTTAGGGAGAACGGCACATTTAGTTAGTAAGATCAATGGTCTGAAACAGTTAAGTCTACTTATTTTCTTTCCAGGATGCCTCCAGGGTGATGGGGCATTGCCGCACTTCATGGGGCCCGGCATGGGGGCAGGACCTGGATAAATATTCCGCCTCGAATAGTTAAGAGCAGGTTCTACGCCACGGCGACGCAGAAAATTTGCCGCAAGGTTCGCATTGTATCAGCCGGACGCAGCTGGGTACTTGAATGGAAACGCGACATCAACTTAAACGGAGTAGTTTGTGAAACTTCTATAGGCCGTAAGAGTGGATCCCGTTGTCAGCATAGTGCTGAAACAGGCTGATTGCATATAACTTGCAGCCACATACCTACCTAGGTACTTATTCAGTATAGATTGCTAGCATAAGCATGGGCGCATTGGTTTTGATACGTTACCATTCAAAAGGATTACATGCCGCGTAGGCTGAGACTCAGCCCCGAGACTCAGCCGCAAGACTGCATGCGGCGCAACTGCACCAGGGCTCCTTGAAAGGGTAACGATGCCGCATGCTAGCAATAAATCACATAGCATAAGCGCTTACTTTGTAATCGTTTTTGAGGGAGGGATACGTCTACTACGAAATCGGCTAACTGCAAAATACCAGATCTCTTTACTTACTCGAAATATTCACGCTTCCGATACTTTAGCCCCGCTGATATGTTTATTTAAGTTTTTTAACTAGTATATACCATACCTAGGTAATTTTAAGTAATTAAGCCTACGTGGCTCAGGCGACTCAGGCGGCGCTCGTAGTGTTGATAAATCCCTGTAAGTTTGGGGACCAAAATCTAAGTTCTAGACCAGTCTACCGACATATACCTTTCCATTTATTTTATTTTTCCTCACGAATTATAAGTAATACTCAGCTCTACAGTAAGCTTAGGCAACCCGGGCCTAATGCTAGTTATCTACGCCCCATAAGAGCTTATGAGTATTCAAATATGGCACTTGATTGGATACTACGATACCGCCATAGTCGATATTTACGTACTCGACTTGATCCGAATTGCTCGTCGGCACAGACGGACCTGGATTGATAGTATAAGCGATGACTGTGCTTTGGCCGGTCCGAATTTGAGCTCAGGCTATCCAGTCATCTTTAGTTCTGGCGAATGACCTGGATGCCTGAATGGAAAGACGGCGCGGTTGCGCAGTAAATTTGGACTGCCTTGTTTCGAAATAATCGCCTTCCAAAGAACTACGGTGATAATCGTTCGCCTTGTATCTATTTTGAGGCACTTGCCGCTAATATTTCATGGAAGATCACGCATAGTGAGGATAGATGTTTCGTTCCTCGTCCTAAAAAGCATATAAGGTCTTTATCATTATCATCAAATAATATTGACAATTAGCAGATCGGAAAAAATGCTCCAAACAGTGTTGAAGGACCTGTTATCTTATGATTTATATATCATCTACTTATACGGGCTTTTAATCTTTTGTTTATGCTGGCAACTTATTTGGAGAAAGGTATTATTTAAAAAGATATAGTGTCGCTTGGTCATTGACGTTAATAGACCTTCAATATCCCCTACATTCATAGTTATTGGTTTGGAAAACTTCGTTCACGATGGCTTGGGATTTTATTCCTCTTTAGAGGCGTTGACATGATCGAAAGGGAATACCAAAATGTATATTCGAGCTTTCAGGGCACATTAGTAATGCTAATTATTATAAGGCAAATGGGAAGCCCTTTATTATACAGACACCTGGTAGACGTCATGTGGTTATCTCATCATGGGAACATATTCGGCAGATGACGAATGCACCCCGCTACGTGTTATCACTTCATGCGGTAGCAAAAGACGTAAGTAATTATATGCATTACGATAAAGTGGTCAATTGGTTCCTAATCTCCCATAGCTACTTCAACCCAAGTATACAATGCAAGGTTGGGAATGGAGTGACCAAAGAGGAGTAGAGGGCGTCGGTTTCGTCAGAGCTTTGCAAAGCATGCTCACTCCACGCCTTCCTGAATTACTTCCGGCTTTGAGAGATACAGCAGATATGGAACTTAGAGCCTTTACAACAAGTGGGCTTTCAAGCAAAAGTAAGAATCTAACAACATCGGTTAATAACAATACTAACTGTTGATTCTATAAGATGTCTACGAAGGTAGTTTATTTAGTATGTGCAAGAAAATAGTAGCTAAAGTAAACTGTCTGCTATTTTTTGGGCCCATGTTCGGTGCGACTTAATCCTTGTTGTGTATAGACTATGACTAATTTCGTGATAGCATCTAACTCTGAATTTACAAGCCTTGCCACTGCATGGATAGAAGAGGTGTCCTTGGGTGCTGAACTCATCAGATGTCTACCAAAAGGAATTGGACCGTAAGTCTTCGAATCACATAAACGTGATCATCCTAATCCTTATATTAGAGTTGTTTCGTATTTTGTCACAAAAGGCCATCCGGCTACTAAGCGCATGCACCTATTTCTCTGTCCTGAGGTGATTAAAAGGTTAGAACTCGCAGCTATGGGAAGCCATGACCAATTACCTGTGAGTATACATCTTTGAGTTTCGCGGTATTAGTTTATAATTTTTGAAACAGTCAGACTGCCTACAATGGTTGATCGAAACTCGCCCTAAAAGTAAAGACTGGTCCCCAGAACGCTTGGTCAACGAAGCTTTAGGTGTATGGTTTGGTTCGGTGCATACACTCTCTATTGCCGTAACATTTGCAATCTTAGATCTTTACAGCCAAGCCAGCCACGAACGGATTCTAAAGGAAGAGGCCGATAGTTTAAGCGCAGGTTTTGGATACGAAGAACTCAACAAATTACCTTTGCTAGACAATTTCTTAAAGGAATCTTTTCGTTACAGCGCATTCGAAGCTACGTTCATACGCCGCCAAGCTCTTATGCCTTTTACTTTCTCTGATGGAACACATGTACATACCGGTGACTGGATTACTGTTCCATATCGAGCGATGATACACGATGCTCGAAACTTTTCCAATCCGTCTGAGTTTAATTGTTTACGTTTTGCTCGTCAAACTGGGATGCAAGATCAAGTAAGTCAAAAGCAGAAGCTTGTCGATGTTTCAGAAAAATGGATGGTTTGGGGAGTGGGTAGGCTTACATGTCCGGGGCGCTACTACGCGTCGGCTGTTCTAAAGACTATACTTGTCCTCATGCTCCAAAATTACAACTGTCGCATCAATTCGTACGATGGAGTTAGGCATTTTCAATGGAGGTCCTCGCTTGTCCCCAAAAAGTCGGTCACTATATGTATTCAAGCCAGAAACTGATATAAGACATGCCTCGTGATGAGCGATGATAGCTTTCATCAAAAGAAATAGAGAATTCATTGTGTTATTGAGACGCGTTAATATTTTACTTTATTGATTATCTGAAAGTCTCGTGAAGTAAAATTAACATAAACTAGTAGTTGTAGATGTAGCACCTACTAACGCACACCAAAACTTTAACCCTTTTTGGTGTCAAATTGCAATTTAGTCGACCATCCGTTCTCATTCAGGTTCCATAGCACAGCCTCGCGCATTGCATTATCAAAGTCCCCTGTAGGTATATAGTTCAAACGCTGACGAGCCTTCTCTATGCTATAAGTATGAGTGAAACATGAATATTCTACTTGCTGCATTCCCATCATGCCAGGTCTCTTTCGGCCCAGCGTAAAAACCCAGAACGTCCACTCTAAAAATATGGCGATTGAGAGAGCCAGCCAAGTCGGAAGTTTGAAAATTTTTTCGTTTGAGTTATCATGACCAGCGAATTTCCAAATCAGCCGAGCATAGTCCCAAAAAAGGTGGGGTTGCCCGTCATTAATATTAAAGGCCTCACCCCCGACTTTGGGGCCGGCAGACGAACATTTCACAAGCGCTTGGGATAAAAGTATACAAGCATTGACGGCATTTTCTGTACTTGCAAAGTCCCATAGATTCATACCATCTCCTAGTTGGAAATTGGTCTGCTTTTTCATCAAAGCAGCCAAAGCTCCCGGGATTGCAACTTTATCGTGTGTTCCGTATACTATGGGAAGTCTAATACAGCCAGTACTTAAGCTACCCTGAAAATCTTTTGTGTTCTTAGAAACTGACGAGGTGTCTGCATTCAGGACCATTTTATCGGCAATCGCCTTGGTGCGCGCGTACTCTGGACTTCCTGAGACGGTATCGGCAAGGGGCGTGTCTTCATTCAAATTTATGTGCTCTCGTCCTGCTGCCATTGTGGACGACGATAAAAAGATGAGAACTTGTACATGAGGGCTTTCTTTCGCAGCCTCGAGCACATTGCGGGTTCCTTGTACTGTGACTTGATGGTAGTCATTGCTATCTCCGGTTATGGCTGAGGGACAAGCAGCGTGAAAGATCACGTCTGGCTGAGTCTCACGAATGAGAGCGGTGACAGCCGAACGGTTGGATATGTCGACTGTATGGTAAATCCCATGCTCTAACCGATTTTCCATAGGATTGCGGCTTGCGGCGAAGACTTGGCGGTACATGGGATCATTAAGAAGTTTTCTGACAAGATGGAAACCGATGAACCCACAGCCCCCAAAGACAAGTGCGGAACGAGTAGTATCCATTAGCGATATCTGGTTTGTCTACTTAGCCGGGATACAATTGTAGCAGCCGTTCACAAAAATATCAAACAGTTTTCTATTATTGTGTTGTTGGAACAAACAAATACATCAGCAAGAAAGATGTGGGCGAGACGTTTGGTATGCTCGGTAACAAATTCACCAGCCTTGTTGATTTGCGGAATTACGACAGGCTCATGTTACACATGCTGCGCCGCGAGGCAGTGTTTGCACAGCTGATGCGGCACCCAAGTAAGCGCTTGATATATATCGGCCATAGAAAATCAAAATTAGAGCCAAGGAATCTGACATGCCGCAAAGATAAGCAGATTGGATCAATCATCCCGAAAACCATATGCTTTAAGGCAAACATTGCTTACTGGGACTGCGTAAACGCCAGGATTGGGCCTGGGTGTATCGACCTCGAGGGCGGGCCAATATTACCATACGTTTCAAACAACGGCCAAGATATTAAAGCGCAAACGCAGCCCGCCTCTACGCATTCTAGATCATCCAAAACCTGCCCAAGAAAAAACAGGACCTGACCTGACCGGGGTAGGTATTCACACAAAATCTTCCCGTCTTTGATTTGTGCCTTCGCTAGCTTCGCAACTGCATGTAGTATTTCAATAAACTGAACACATTGAATTGGAAAGGTTGTAGAAGGCCTTTGATCGTCTAAAGCTTGTCCTCACTTCCCTTTTTTCATCCAAATACAATGATTATCGAGTTTCTTGGTGTTTTTGTGATTCTTTTGGGGATCTCGCTGGTTTGGAGTAGGCTCTATGGCCCCCGTACCGATGCACGGGAACCTCCTGCTATTCCCTCGGCTATCCCATTTATCGGTCACCTCGTTGGACTCTTTCTATATCGTAATCGATATTATACAAGGCTATGGTAAGTTCTTCTGCTAATTCCACTAATATGCTAACAAAATATCTAGGCAAAAGTACAATTTACCCATATGCCGTCTACCAGTGCCAGGAGGTCAAATGTATGTAGTGAATTCACCAGATCTTGTCCTAGCATGCCAAAAGCAACCAAGACTGGTCTCCTTTTGGTTTATCGAGGCAAAGTTCACCGGTCGGCTGGCTGGGATGAGTAAAGAGTCTCAGGATATGCTGCTAAAGGACATTCAGACTGCCGAAAAAAGCAATCTGCTGGTCAAAGGCTTAAATGCTATTCACCAAGCAATGATGCCTGGTAAAGCTCTAAATAGCATGGTAAATTTATCCGCAAATACAATGATAGAGAATTTGAGTCGGATAGCCCAAAATCCGTCTTTACAGAGGGTGAATCTTTGGAAATGGGTTATGCACGAAATAACGATTGCGACTACAGACGCTGTATATGGAAAGCAGAATCCGTATAAAGACCCAGCAGTAGAATCTGCCTTCTGGTAAGTCGCGACATTCATGAACAAGGCCCCAAAAGTGAACAATTATAGGAATTTTGCTGATGGTACCGTGGCGCTTGTTGCGAATATATGGCCACACATAACGGCATCTAAGGCGTATCAGGCCCGAGAACAATTGGTTAACGCATTCAAAATATACTTTAAGTGTAATGGTCAAATTGATTCATCTGACCTCACCAATGCAAGATATAATGCTTTGTCTTCGATGAATAATGAGGATGATCTTGCCCGGTTTGAGGCGGTCAACGGCATCGCTATTCTAGCAAACTCTGTTCCAACAGCGTTCTGGACAATATTCCATGCGTTTTCATCTCCGGATATACTTAAAACAATACGAAATCAAGCTTCGAAGATAGTGAGAATAAGCAAAAACAACACCAGGCCCCAATTTGAGCTCGATTTAGGCAAGATAAAGGAAGTACCGATTCTAGCTTCGATAGTCCAGGAGTCCCTACGTCATAGAGCATCAGGCACTGGCCCAAGATTGGTTCTCGACGATCTTCTCTTAAACGATAGATATTTGCTTAAGAAGGACTCCTTTTTGATTATACCGAATCGTGAGCTTCATTTCGCCGAGGAGCCATGGGGGAGCGATGCTCACACCTTTAATGCTACCCGGTTCCTCAACATAGATAGTGCCCCAAGCATTCAAAAAACTGCGTTCCGAGGTTTTGGGGGAGGTTTGAATCTCTGTCCGGGGAAATTTTATGCAACTTCTGAGATCTCAGTCTTTGTGATTATCCTCGCCCTAAGTTTTGATATAAGACCGGCCAAGGGACCATGGAAAGACCCTGGTCAGGATGTGTCTAACATGTCTCTGGCTATTGGTCCTCCCAAGGAGGAGGTATTGGTAGATTTGGTACCTAGAATTGGTATGCAAGACGCACTCTGGAGTGTAGTATGCTAGTAAAACAAAGAAGAGTATAGTTTTCTTATGCCTCAGGTGACATAGCGTAACGTACACTGCCAGACTCAAAAGCTACAAACACACGTAGATTTTGCTTCAAATCAAAGTTGGAATTTGAGTTTTTTCTTTGCATATAAATCACATTTTGCATTTTAATTGTGCGCATCTCAACAAATAAGGAGTGGACAGTTAGTGAATTACATGCTGAATAATGTTGTTGAAAGCTTTAATCCTTAGACGATACTTTTATAGCTTTGTACTAAGGGCTGTCATAAAATTTATACGTGCCAAAGTCGCGGGGTAATTCTATTGAAGAGCAGATTGGATGGAGAGACAACAATTGGTTCCTTCGAAGAGTCGTAAATAACTAGAGTAGGTTTGTAATCAAGCTGAAGTAATTTTATCTGCATGCGCTCCCAAGCTCGCTAATCTCGGCTGAAGAAAATCGTTCGAGAGAACATCATAGCCAAATTGGAGGTTGTTGTTCTTCGTTGAAGGCTTTCCGAAAATACTGATGGCTCCCGTTACTTTCTTTTTCCTCCAAGGTTTTACATACTGATGAGAGAGAGTCATTGCAAAGTCACAATCCACACGACAAGCCGGCTATTGTAAGGGATTATCCGGTTCATCTACCATCTTAGGAATTCAAATCTAATCAAAGGCCGGATTATTTCAAAGAGAGAACACTGCAGATGGCTCTCGAATCATTTTAGGAGCTTGACCGTGTCTGCCTACCACAAGCCCCGCTACTACCCCTTTGGCACAGAGTAAGCACCGGGAACATCGGCTTTCCTACAACACAATCTAATCATGTGAATATGGACGTTGAATAGAGGCTGTTGCATGTTTGAGGTCCTTACCGCACCAAATTACGGCAATGCCGTTAGAATCTCCTCCCCTTCGAACCGAGCCGCCTGAAGAACCGCTTACCAAATGCACAGGTACTCCGTCGAACATCATTACTACTAGGGAAAAATTGAGGTACATCGTTCAAAGATGAGCAACTCTAATTTTGACTAGGAGCTTTGCTTCCATTGCCTAGCTGTACAAAATGTGGTCTGGACTTCGCGCGGTCGAGATATCAGATCCTACTTTCCTGCTTCCCAAACAACATAGCCGATCATCTTTCTTGTACCATTATCGCCTTTAATCTTAGTATTTTTGAATACTGTGTAGCCAAAATGCGTTAAAAGTCGTGTTTCATCCTTAACCGTTGATCATGTCTCCGTTTTTAGACGTTTGTTTGGTCTCTGCTTTGCACTCTCTTCGCCTGAATCTCGTGGCGATGTTTCTTCATCTGTATTGTGTGACGGCGTTTCCTCGTCTATGCTTAGTGGTGAAGCTTCTTCGTCTAACTGGCCAGACTCCATCCGATACCCTATCGCAATTTTGTGTTCATCATTTTCTTGGAAAATGTGGGTGAAGGAGCACTGCGGACACCCAGTTACAAGTTTGGGCTTATACCACATATTTCTACCCAAAAGATAAGCAGCCAACGTCACCTGTTTCCCGACAGGTATGAGATTGACTCTGGTCTGGCTAAACGGCTTGGTTCTCTCTTCTTCGATCCATAAACTGGGAGATAGAACTACAACCATCTGTTGGTTTTCGTGTCCGGAACAAGCTGTTATATTACGGTGGCTATCGGAGCTAAGGATGCCAACTAGAATATCTCGTATCCCGGTCGAACCCATGGCTTTACCGTAACTTTGTGCCACTAGACTCAGATGTGACTTCATATAGTGCAAAGGGCGTTCGAAGGAAAACTGGAAATCAGTTACCGGTTCCTTATCGAAATTCGCCTCTGTGAATTCAATCCCATGATTCTCGAGGCATTCTTCATCCAAGTTATCAATTAGGTCGTCAATTTTTGGGTTCGTGAAAGACAAGCTCGTCCATCCTGTGTGTATTGATCCGTTTTCGTCAGGATACACGTTTGCCCACATATCATCAATCAAACATATATCTAAGGCTTTAAGGTCTAAGCTCATACGAAGCATTATCCGGGGTAGTACCCCGTATGCCCCGTTTCGCCATGCGATGGTATCCCTGTGGCACTCATTTTCTGGATCTGCAGCGCAGTGTATCATAGCCAATGCCCAGACAGCTTCCCAATACCCAAGGCCATCGGCTACTCCATCGTCAACAACTTTGCACATCTTCTGTAACCAATCTTCACTTGTCGAATCCAAAGCTGTCGAATGATCTTTATTCTTGAATCCATCCTTATCCAAAGCCCCAAAGAACGCAAAAACTATTCCTGCAGTATAAGCGCGGAAGTAGATAAGCGTACGATTTGGCGACAGTTCTGAACCAATAATACTGTCGAGATGTTGTGACAGCTCGTCAATATCAATAATGTCATTACTTATCTTGGGTAATGTGTACGCAAGTGCCTCGTAACAACTCTCAAAGTGTTTAGCAGAGCGGGGAAAATAAATTTTGGCTAGTTCAGAAGCTAGATCCGAAGCGCCGTCCGAGTCGAGATCAACCGGCTCGAACACAATCTTTATTTCCAGAATTGTTTTACCCGGAGCGAATCGAAAGAAAAGTTTATCGATGAGTCCTTGGTAAACCACATCGAAGAATACTTGGCACAAATTTGGATCACAAAAGTACGCCATAGTTCGATATGAAGCCGAAAGCATCTGCCCGATAGATTCTATGCGGTAATGATGAACTCTTGCCTGGGGAATGTGCTCCTGACGCGATAGTTCGAGCTTATCAGCGTCATGATCGCCTCCTAGGACCAACACTACCGACCTGTGTTCAGTCTGACCTGGGCCACTTTCTTTGCCGTCCCAAGAAATAATGTCGTGAATTGGCCAGCCGATTTCACGAAGGTAAGCTGCGGTTCTTGCCACCAGGGCGCTACGTGTGTAGTAGCATGTCTCTGTAGAACCACCTAGCCACCTGAGTAAACCCACCACCATATGCGCTTCGGTGTATTCGACGGCTGGGTTTTCGGTGTATGAGTTTGCAGCCAGCTTCAATACGTCACCTGCTGGCATATTGAGCCGATTACATGCCGCCAAAAATCGTTTGTTGAGACCCATAGTCTGTCCCTCGTTAATTATTAATTTGACCCTTCTTTCGTCTGATATGAAGAGCCTAAAAGCATCATCATCAATATCCGTGCTTTGGATATTACATATGTACTCTACGAAGTACTTCAGGAAAATGTAGGCGGCCGCTTCGCCACCGAGCTCGTGGGCTATGGCGCAGATAGTTAGGCCAATGAGTTGTGTGTCGATCAATCCTCCGAATGAGCGTTCTCCGTCGGAGAGCGACACAAGTCTACGCCCATCCGGTGTATACATGATTAGTTCGGAGTCTAGTATCTGCTTCAATTTAGGGGTATCCCATGTGGAGCGTATCGACTCTTTGAATCGCGAATGGCCAGCTAGTGAAGGGGCGAGAACATCGAGCCCCCCTTTCCAGCCCCAGGTATAGTAAGCTGCAGAAGCCAGCGCCGGCGAGTCGCCGAACATACCCACAAGGGCTTGATGCGTAGACATTATGAAGCTCAATTTTGAGTCATACTACTGGTGAATCATAGCTGGTAAAAGATATTGTCTTGTTGGTCTAGGAGACGAGGAGTAGGCTTGAGATGGCGGGCTATTTCAATGACCATTTTAAGGTTCACTTCTCTGCGAGGCATCCAGAAAACAGCTTGGCGTGACGTAATAACGGCAACTTTGGAAGTCTACTCGCCCCGTTTACGTGTATGTCGATGTTTAGTATCCGAAGGTGATTCGTTAAGGGGAGCTATTGGCCAGCGGACAAATGTACCGCATGCAGCGGGGAAAAAACCGAACTTACGAAAGCAGGTATGAGACACTGGCCTCAGAAAGCCATGAGGCAGGCTGCCAATTAAAAATCAGTAGTATCTAATCTCTCCAAGTGTTTCCTCCTTTGTCGCGTAAGTCAAGAAATGAATTGAATTTATCATGATTTAGATGTATGCCCTATGCTAGATCACACGTGAGTTGTAAGTTGGCATTCTCCTCGACTCAAGATGTGTTAACACAAATTTGACCCACTTCGTTGATGTTTTTAGGCAATATCATCATCACTTGATTGTAAGGACATGTCTTGTATGAACAACGAAATCAACTAGAAACAAACATGGTGAGGCCCCACGAGTTCGAACCTTTTGTCTAGTAGACCTATCTAGCTGTGTAACAAAGAACTAATGACAATGGTCAAAAGCAAAAGTAAAAATAAACTTCCTCGAATAGAATTATGTAAGTGAGCAACTGTGTACATGGATTCCAACGTAAACCAAGCTAAGATAAAGACAGTCGTCATATGCAAAATTCAAACCAACAAGATTTAAGGAGAGTCCGTAGTAAATGAACTGAGCAGTATGCTATATCAAAGAGCCAAGCCCGTAACACGCTCCGCTACCTACTGACCCTAACAATGCATCTAGACGTAATTGCTGCCTGCATAGTTCTGGTAAGAGCTGGCAGCCGCTTTCGCCTGCTGCTGGTTGTTGTAGTTGTAGCTGCCATTGACATAGGCTCCGTTGACTTGACCAGATCGGTCATACTACACAATGTTAGTCCACGGATTCGCTATTTCCAAAAAATTAGAAGGATAAACCCGGCCACTTACATAACTACTATCCGCAGGTTGTTCCTCAATAGTACCGACGATGAAAGCTCCGCCAGCTGCAAAAGCCAGTGTTAGCAAATATTCCTCTCTACTATTTTTCCCAGGGCAAAACAAACCTCTATTACCGCCAGGCAGGCTATAAGTAAGATCATCAATACGCACGGGGTCAGGCGTAGGCAGCCCCGAGGGCGCATTCGTCGGCCTCGTAGTCCTATTGCCCTCCGCCTGAACAAGCGCCACGACGCCCCTCAGCACAGCAACAGCATCAGGCGCATTGATTCCCGTGATATTAATCGTAGCGGTCCCCGTGCCGCTGGTGATGCTCGGCGGGGTGTACTGGATGGTGACGTCCCGCGTGCTGGCGTACCGCGCGTTGATCAGGTTGCGGAGGAACAGGAAGGCGACGGGGATGCCGGCGGCCGCCAGCGCGGGCGCGTTGGCGCCGACGAAGTTCCAGGCTATCTCCACGGCCGCCCCGAAGAAGCCGCCCGGTCCGCCGTTGCCGTTGTTGGGGGTTCCGCCGCCGTATTGGATGACTTGGGAGGTTGGGGAGTACTTGCTGTTTGTTCCGCGGAGGAGCGATTGGACGAGCAGGGTGGTCTTTTCGTTCCTGTTGCAGCCTTCTAGTACGTCGTAGAAATCGCTCATGGTGTCGAGGCTGGCGGTGGCCGTTAAGGTGGTGGAGTTGTCCGATAGGCCAAGAGTCCTGTGAAACATGAGACGGACGCCGGATAAATTTTGTTGATATCACGACTTACAAAAAGCTTGGCTTGGATGCCGTCAGGTACTGTCCCAGACGCGTAGCATAAGCCCTCTTTCCAGAATCACTCAGGTAAGTTAGATTGTCCCAGTTGAGGGAGAACTGAACAGGCGAGTTGGCACCACCTGGTGCGGGGCTATTAGGGGCTCTGCCGTTCGATACAACCACGGCAGACGATTGAGGGTTCGCAACGGCTGGGTTATGTCGTCCGGGATCTGTACTGTATTCGAAGAAACGAACGTTCTGGTTCGGATCATTCGGAGCTGGAGGCCCCCAGGATATCCATCCCTGCGTTTGCGTGGTGTTAAAGCTGAAAGCGAAAGGTGTCGCCCAGGTCTCCACGTAGACTCCAGCACGCTGGTTGTCGGTGCTACTTTCGAAAGATACCTTCGAGCAATCAGTATGTTAATATTCAAAAACATGCGTCTGCTCAGCTTTACCAGATATTGATTTTGGACGGAATATGCGCGCATAGTCAGACCGGCCTGTGGACT
This sequence comes from Erythroxylum anguifugum, assembly GCA_027478595.1. Taxonomy (NCBI): domain Eukaryota; kingdom Viridiplantae; phylum Streptophyta; class Magnoliopsida; order Malpighiales; family Erythroxylaceae; genus Erythroxylum; species Erythroxylum anguifugum. Next base: position 18,599 of record JANIPN010078618.1, read on the forward strand.
AGCATCCGCATAGATAGGCACGTAGACCGGGGGACCGGAGTCACTTGCAACGGTTGCACCATAAATGATGTTCATAAGAGTCTCCCGAGGAGGCGGGCCAGAGGGCAGATTGATGGTCCCAAAGTTTCCAGCGTTGAACATGGTACCTGCCGGCGCCAAAACTTCAGGCTGAAGATTCTGGTTACTGAAGTATGATACATAGCCGGGCATAATGTTGACCTGCGATGTGCTTCTCGAAATCAAGGCGCCATCCGTGATATTATCGGTTGCAGCTATCTGGTAGGACTGCTTCCATGCAAAGTTGTTGCGAGTTAGCAGGTCGGAATTGGCTTTGCTTTGGAAAATAACGTTCGAAACTCCATTGACATTGCGGGCCAAGGTAAAGGTAGCCAACTGCCCTAAGAGAGAAGGGTCAATGTAACTAGAAGTTCAGTTAGCGGGTTCTTTGAGCGAATATGATGGGCATACAGTGTGAGATTGATGGTTGTCTCGGAATTGAGTTGGGAAGACATGTTGTAATAGGTTACGTTGCCGTCCGAGTTCATCGATATAGGTCTCGAGAATGGCTATATGAGAGCTTCTGAATTATGTTTGAGACGAAATGTCGAGAGAAGCACTTGCTGAAAGCTGAGAAACCGTTCGCTGTGGATAGGAACTTACTTTGAAGGAGAAACAAAGCCTTTATATAGAAAAGAAAGACAAATCTTGAAGCTCTAGAACCAGTGCGGTTTTTTGATCCATACATATCAATATACGAACTTTTAACAGTATTTACCAGGTGATACACTGCTAGTACACCAGAATTGCTCGCTGGGTATGCGAGAAGACATCGCGTGTGACTTACTTCGCACTATACAGCCTGTCACCTGGCTCTTACTCCCATTATCGAAGGTACATTTTACTATGATCTTTGCAAGTATCTAGAAGCGGTGTCCTGGCAAAGAGCCATGGTCATGAGGCATTCAACGTAACTCTGAACAGCTCTTTTCAGACGATAGAGGCCATGTGCATTTCTAACGTGATATCGAGTGTAGTGTCTAAGAACCCTTTTGGGAAACTGCTTAATCAGAAACGATATATTTAGCAAATAGCTTTTTTAACATTTATAATATAATTTATACTTCACACTACGACCTTATAAATGGTAATAATACCCTATTAAATATTTTTTAAATTTTTTTCATATTATTTCAACGCTATTAAACCATTTTTCTAATAATATATTAATTATAATTAGCCGTTAATATTATTTGTTGCGTAATCGATAAAATTTTTTAATATTTTATTTACGGTCGGAAATTTATTAAATTATTAATTTTATTATATTTTTTTTATTTTTCGTTTAAATTTTTTAATATTTTTTTAAATTTTTTTCCTGGTATTTTTTTTTTAATTTTTTTTTTTTTATTTCGTAAAAAATTTTTTTAAACGTTTAAAAAATTTTTTTATACCCCGTTATTTTATATTTACGTCCGATATTATTATATTTAAATTCCCGT
>JANIPN010078805.1:0-20090 GCA_027478595.1 Erythroxylum anguifugum
CTTAAATCATTACAAAATCAATGAATTTCATCATTCGAAAATAATAATTTTCAAAACGTTTCTCTTCTTGATTTTTCAAAATCACATAATTGGCTTATAAATCAAAATATAAACATGGTTCCCACCTCATATCCATGCTAGAAACTTGTCCAAAGCTTCAATTTCCCCAAAGCCTCACTTAATTTCCCTAAATTGTGACAAAAACCCTAATTAATAAACATCCAAAACTGAACATCATAATGGGCATGATCACCAAAACTCACTATAGAAATCACAAACCCAACATATTCTTAAACTATCTAAACCAAAATCTCATTAAAATTTCAAAGATCAAAATCCACCCTTACCTTAAATCCTCTTTAAAATTCTGATTTCTTGGCTCATGTTGGAGCTCTCATCATCCTCCACATTTTTCCTCTTGAATCAAGTTCGAAAACCCTCTTAAAAACCAAGAAAAAGAAACCCTAACCTTGTTCTTTCTTCTTTCTTCTTCTCCCATCCGAAACCACTCTTCTCCTTCTTTCTTTCTTTTCTTTCTTATTCCTTTAACAATTTCGTGCCTTACTTCCCTCTAATACGACATCCCACTCTTTTTTTCATTTAATGAAAGCAAAAAGACCATTTTGCCCTTCCGAATATGCCTTATAACTCAAAACCTCAAGTGGTCTTCCAAATTTGTCCTTCATGCCTTCTAACACTTTAATTTCTAACACTTTAATACAATTTAATCCAATAAAATTATGCCATATGATCTTACATAAATTAACATGTTAGTTTCTCACATTAACATGCTAATTAAGACCTCAAAATCATAAAAATAAATCAAAGTCCCAAAAAACATTAAATCATGATTAGCTTAGGACATTTTTCACCTCATCAAATTGAAGGAATTTGCTAAAACTTCCTTCTAGAGAAATGTTCCTCATTGTCTCCATTTCATAACGCCACCAAAATCACTCAATTCTGTTTAGAAATGAAGAAGTTATAGACAAAATACTTTCAGACCAATACTAAATCAATACTGAACACTACACCTAACTTCATTCCAGAAATTGAACATCTTAAGGGCTAAATTGACACTTGATTCCTTTAGAACATTTGTAGTCCCATGTCTCTAATTTAATTCAAAATAAAAATCAACTCAATCGGAGCTCTACAGATCAAGATATCTCCAAAATACTGAACCATGTTCAGAAAAGTATCCAACTTATAACTTTTTATCCAATCCTGTCACTTTGATTCAATCAATCTTTTTCAATTTAATCTCAAAAATCACAAATTTGGTATGGAGAGATAGAGGGATGTCTTAGGAATCCAATGCTTCAAAAACCAACTCAATTAGATGTCGGACGGAAAAGATATAAGCAAAAGAATGGAAGAAAAATCAAATAATTAAAAATTAAAATCGCAAACAGTAGCCGGCTAGCGGTCGTGAGCCGCTGCGCCAAAAGGTCGCGATCGATTTTTTCTTTTCTTTTCTATTAAAAACAGCTGAACTTCAAAAATTTATAACTTTTCACTCAAAACTCCAAAAATTGCAAATTTGGTATCATTAAAAAGCTCAAAGGAAGCTCTATAACTTCCACGAAGAATTTAAAAATTAATTCCTTTTCTAAAGGGGTCGAAAACTCACTCAAACTTTCTGTCCAAATAAATGTCATCCTAAACAATGACACAACTTCCAAAAGTCAAATCTTTCAACTCAATGGTCCAAAAATGTCATACTTTATATCAATGCAAAGATCAGAAAGCAACCCACAACTTTCATGAGGACAGAAAAATCAATTTGGCCTCTAAAGGAGTCAAAAAGTACTTCAAAGTTTCTGCCCACTAATGATCATGCCAAAACAGTAACAGAAAATTCTAAAAATCATAACTCCACATTCCATTGTCCAAAAATTCTATATTTTACATCAATGGAAAGATAAAAACATAATATAAAACTTTCATGAAGCACTTAAAGGCAAATTTAACCTCTAACTAGGTCAATTTTTCAATCAAAGTTTATGCCAGAAATGTATCATCCTAAAACAACATCCAAACTTCCATTTTTCATATCTTCCAATTTCCACAATAAAAAATAATATACTTTATAGCGTTGGAAAGATTGAAAGATAGGCTACAACTTTCATGTAGACCACTTACTCCAATTCAGACCACATCAGTATAGAAATTGGCCTCAAAGCAGTACACACTAATCTATCCTCATGAGCAATTTCCAAACACAAAGCAAAATAACTTAATTTCGAATGATCATAACTTTCAATCCCGATATCGAAAACTGTCATACTTTATGGCAATAGAAAGCTCTCAACAAAAGCTACAATTTTCATGAAGATAATTTTATCAAATTCTGCCTAAATTAACTCAGCGAAGATTCACAAAGTTTTCAGCTCAAAAAGTCAACTCTACTACTATTCATCCCAAAAAGTCAAACTTTCTTAATTCTCCAAATTCTAACACTTTCACTAGTTATTTCTTACTTTTTAACTCCATTTAAAGCAAATTAATCACTATAATTGTCATGGTATCCTTGCACACACAAATTTATTCAAAATTTCCAAGTCAATAAAAACTAAAATCCTCTTCTTTTCACATCAATTTCATTTAACTCTACAACACCCACAACACATCCATACTCAAAAACACCCATTTAATATCTTTTAAAATTTTCTAAATTCCACTAAAAGATTGGGGTCCAACAGAAAGTGGTCGTTAGAATGGTTGATCCTAACCCAATTGTTGCTTTAAATAGATTAAATAGACTTAGAGGTGTAGGAATTGATGTCGTTGTTAGTGTGGAAGTGCTAAGTCATTTAAATTGCATATATTTTGGGCGTAATTATTGTTAAGGTATTGAAATTATTATCCAAAATTGATGGAATTGCTTTATAATTATTTACATATGGTTTTCAACACTCTAAGGACGAAAAAGGATCAAAAAGAGGCAAAAGAAGGAAAGAAATCTGAAATCCCCAATCTGGCTGAAATTCAGAGATTAGGCGTGGGCACGGCTAAGGATGGAATCTGGAGTCTGCAGAAATTCCAGAGTTTGATTCCAATTGAAACACAATCTTTCAATATCCTCTTGCCCTCTTTCCAAGAAGTCTTCCATCAAAAATAGAAGTGCACGTAATCTGGACAAAATCAAGAGAAGATAATGAAGAGATTAACATCAAGAAGGAGAGGGGGATGATTGCTGCACATATATATATAGACATATTAGGTTTAAAGGGGGAGGTAGGCTATCGTAGGTTTTGGGTAGGTTTTGGGTTTCTGCACCTTCTGGTTTTGTTGTTTTACATTTTCTGCATATTTCAATTAGTGTTTTTCATATTTTTCATTAAAGAACCAGGTGTGGATACTTATTACTTTGTTATTTCCTTTGTTTTCAATTCAATTATGAATAGCTAATTTTCTTATCTTGGTTGAGGGATCCATGTTACATGTTATTATGGTGAGATTTTCTAGATATTTTTCATGTTGTTAATGAACATTGGTTATCTTCAGATCTGTCTTTTTAATTGAATTCGTTGGTTTCTAGGGGCGCAACTAGAGATTAATTGGTTCAATCGCTAAGTTAACGGGATCTGATGTTCAATTTCGGTAACCATAAATAGCAATTAGGATTAACCTCTCTACATTAGAGTTGGAAAATTCTAAGAAAATATCCCCTTGATTGATTGCAAGTCGTACATGTTTATCACTTGTCATTGGTTCTTAAATCTTAATGCTATTATTCAATTCTACCTATGATCGTATCTAGGTTATTGTTTAATAAGATTTCTAGAATACTTGTTTCTAGTCATTACACTTAAGAGAATTTCCCCCCAATGAATGTTTATTAACAATTGTAATTTTATGTCGAGGATCCATAATAGCATGGTAATATCGGTGACACGAAACCAAGGTATTTTTCCTATTGAATTTTCAGATTTAATTATTGCTTTCAATTTGTGAATTTTCCTTTGATTTTTTGATATTGCCGTGACAATTCCCCCTCTTTATTCTCGTTATTTGTCCCGTTTGAACAAGCTAACCTTTACCGTTAAAGATTCCTCGTAAGAACGATATCCGTTTACTGCAACTACATTAATTTGTTTTAACGGAAGTGATTTCTTTTATATTTGGTTGCAGGCGACAACATCACCAAATTTTGGCACCGTTTCCGGGGAATTTCTTAACGGTTTTTGTTAGTGGTGTTTTTGTTTTTGTTTGTGTTTTTGGTTTTGTTGCGCTTGGTTACCTTGTCTTTTGTTTGTTTTAGTTTCACAACTCTTTCTGATTTTTCAATCTTTTAGCGGCATGGCTCACTATTAGTATGCTTTTAATTCTGATTATTTATATTATCCTTATTATGATAATGAGTTTCCGTCTGTTGCGACTTCCAGGTTTGACCATCAAGTGGCTGATTTCACACCCTTAGCCGTGCAACTACCGAGAGATGACCAAAAAGCTAAGGTATGTGAAGTTTGCTCATTTTTGGGTTATTCTTTTTGTACATGTTTCTTTTTGCAGGATACAAAGTATGGATTCACTTCTCCACCGAGTTACTAAGAAGAGCAGTCCTACTTTGAGCCTCCACCTCCACCATCGCTACCACAAGCTAATGATATGTCTTTGGAGGAGATCATAATGATTTTGGAGACGAGGACTCTTCAATTCTAGCAGTTTAGACAACCGTATGCACCTCGAAAAAATCTGAATATGACATCAAATGCCGAAGATAAGTCTTCTTTGGAAATTATGTTGCAAACTTTGATAGCTAACATTTTGATGTTTCAACGGAATACTGAAACAAGTATCCGAAATTTGGAAAATTAACAAAGGAATCTGGAAAATCAACAAAGGAATCTGGAAAATCAACTAAGTCAAATTGCAGCTACCGTTAATTTTTTAGGTACAAAGTTTTGAAAATTTTCCATCCCAACCTGAATTGACGCAAAAACGGGTGTTAAATAAGGTGCTTCTGCCTCTTTTTCCAAGTTGATTTTTCACGGTAAAGAAGGAAGAACAAGTAGAGTTAAAAGAGGAAGAGGTTACAGTTCGAGAAAGGATGGAGGATATGTAACCTCCTAAGGTAAGTGAGGCAGTTCATGTTATCGCTAACCAAATTTCGTTTCCTTTTCCTAGTTATTTACAGGAACAAGAAGAAGAACAAGAAGAGCCGCAAGAAGTGCAGTTTTTAGGAGAGTTGTGGGAAAGTGAAGACCGAAGGTAACAAGCAGGATGTTGAGTCTTCACAATCATTGGCGTTACTTTTACAGAGACCATCCTAGTGTGAGAAGGGCGATGCCCGAAAAGACGAGTGGACATTAGAGTATGACGGTGAAGCGATGAAGTTCTACTCATCATAAGTCTTAGAGCATCGTGTTGACAAGGAGCAGCATTCAAAGGAAGTTGTTCCAAGCCCCTCACAGAGTTTGAACATGTTTCCTGTTGGACTCAAGCATCCATTCGATAATGGATGATGTACAAATGCCAAGGGTCCAGCTTATGACCTTTGATAAACGCTTAATGGGAAGCACCCTATTCGTATCCTTTCTTTTATGTATTTTCTTTTATTTTTAGGTTTAATTCAGTTTAATTAGGAATTTAATTTAATATTTTCTATTCTGCAATTTTAATTTTGATCTTTTATTTTAATTAAAAAACAAAAATTAAAAACGAAATTGGATTTCAAGTTACCGCCCCCTCCCTTAATCTTCCCCCTTATTTTCTTTTCCCCTTTTGTTTTCCCCATGATTTCGTTTCTTCCCACATTCTTCCCTCCAGTTGCCGACCCCCCCTCCATCCTAAACCATTGATTTCACAACTTCTTCTCAACTCAAGCAACCCCATTCATCCTAATTTGTCGATTTTCTCCAACCCACGCCAATCCCTATTTTTCCTCACTACTCCCCCAAAATTTTCTTCCTTTGTTTCAACCTAACTATCTTCTTCTCCATCCTTCAGCTACCGATAACCCATTCCCACACACTTCATTCCAGAAATTCCATCTTACATAATCGATTTCACAAACCCATTCCCCTAATCTGTCAAAATTTTCCCCAACCACACAGTCCAACATCCATTCACGACAACCCATCTTTCTTTTATTTCCGTGTGTGTTCACCTTTGATTTTGCAGGTCATTCTCCAAGCGGGGGACAATGCCCAGAACGAAGAGCCAGCTTAGGAGACTCCCCACCCATATTTAGGTTGCAGCCGACGGTGAATCATCCCACTCATCCTTTTGATTTGAATACAAAACTTTTGATTTGAATACGGCAGAGCCTGCCGAATTTCGATTAACGGGGAAAGAATTTGCATGTTCAATTGCTGAGTTTAATGTGGCTTTGGGATTTATGTCTACTGCTGAAACTGATTCCGAGTTATTTATCACCTCCCAATGTTATTTTCATGCTGATTTTAATGCTTTGGAATTATGGCGTCAATGGTATGTCGACATCCACCCTTCCTATGCTAGCTTGTCCAAAAGTTCTTTTCTTAGGAACCCAATTTTCAAGATTATTCATAGGTTGCTAGCATTTAATTTTTTCGGTCGTAAGGACACTGTGGGTACTTTGTCCAAAGCTGAATTTTATTTCTTGTGGTGCATGGACAGGTATATTCCAATCAATTTGGGTCTTTGGTTTCTGCATCAAATTCATTCTGTTTTAGCAAAAGAAATCCAAGTTGTTGATCCTCGGATCTTATATCACGCAGCTGGCAATTAATTTGGGTGTGTTAGATCTTGATAACACTAACATGACTGTGGTTTGTAGTATAGAGCCATTGGATATAGAATGTCTATGCAGGATGAGAATTGTGGATCTTAGCCAAGGTCACCTCAATTTCACCGCTCCAGGCCTAACTATCTTCCCAACAATAAGAACTTCTAGCGGACGACATCGGATACCACCAGCTGTACTTAGTAATTAACCACCACACCTGCCAACCCCTTGATCTCGACACCTACTAATAGAGAAGCATTCTTTAACTCTTATCCTTTATTTTTATGCTTCTTTAACATTGGGGACAATGTTGGTTTAGGTGTGGGGGAGAACTTTAGACTTTTGATGTGGCAAAATTTTGGCTTTTGTGTGAATATTTTTGGATTATTGCGACTGTTTTGTTGATTTTTGTTTGGAGTCGCATGTTAAGACATGAAGCTTGATCATATTAGTTTGGTTGAGATTGAGGACATGTATGAAGTTAATTTGGGCGAAGTAAGTTTTAAGATGAAACATGTTGATTGATTGCAATAGCGGATCTCATAGACTTAGTCAAAATTCTGACACTGGAGTGAGGAAGTAAATCATGGAATTAAGGTGAATTCTTAACTTCAACCAGTGAGTGAAAATTGAGCCTAAATGACATGCTCTTTATGTCATATTATTTGTTTGAATGTGTGATGCTCCTCTAGTCATGTTGCCTTAAAAACTTGCATGGAACCGATTTGAATTTATTTGATCACATGGGATATATAAGTGCTTAAGGCATTCTTTGATTTTACACCATTAGCCTAAAAATTGACCCATCTATTCAATTGCCCTTTGCAAACACTTTTGAGCCTTATCCTTGTTTTTCAATTTATCACCTCACATTAAAACCCAAAAACTACATTAGCCGAACCCTATCACAAGTTGAATGAAGCATTAAGTAAATTGGGACTTTTGTCACCTATTGTGTTTTGAGATATTTTTATAGGTACTTTTACTCATGTAAAGAAAAGAAAAGAAAAAAAGAGAGAAGAAGAAAAAAAGAAAAGAAAAGAAAAAAGAAAAAAGAAAAAAATTAGAAAAAGAAAAGAAAAAAGAAAGAATAAAGCATGAGTTAATATAAGTAGTTGTAGTTCTTTTTGTTCATGTTTATCTCATAATTTTAATTATATGTCACTTTTACTTGATTCTTTATGAATGCTTGTGATGAAACCCTTGTCATGTTTTTACCTTACCTGTGAACCTAGCCTCATTACAACCTTGAACAAAGTCCTCATGATCTATTAGCCGATGTAATCTGAATGAATAAGAATTGGTGAAACTGCAAGCCTATGGTAGTGCAATATGATAGAATGAGATTTGAGAGAAGCACTCTACCTGCAAACACTTAAGTGTAATAGCGAATCTGTGAGAAAAATTCACTTTGATTTCATGTTTGCTTTTAAACAAAGGTGCATTATTTTGACTTTGCTTATTTGCATCGGTGAAAAGCAATTATGATATATGTTGCAAATTGAGTCTTGCTAACCTAGATAATGGATTGTGTGCACTTGATTTCTAAAGGATGAATTGATTGAGTCTAATGCTTTGATATGTTTGCTCGAGGGCGAGCAAAGGTTCGGTGTGGGGGAATTTGTTAAGTCATTTAAATTGCATATATTTTGGGCATAATTATGGTTAAGGTGTTGAAATTATTATCCAAAATTGATGGAATTGCTTTATATTTGTTTGCAGATGGTTTTCAACACTCTAAGGATGAAAAAGGATCAAAAAGAGGAAAAAGAAAGAAAGAAATCCGAAATCCCTAATATGGCCGAAATTCAGAGATTAGGTGTGGGCACGCCTAAGGATGGAATATGGAGTCTGCAGAAATTCCAGAATTTGATTCCAATTAAAACACAATCTTTCAAGATCCTCTTATCTGGACAAAATCAAGAGAAGATAATCAAGAGATTAACATCAAGAAGGAGAGGGGGATGATTTCCGCACATATATATATAGACATATTAGGTTTAAAGGGGGAGGTAGGCTATCGTAGGTTTTGGGTAGGTCTTGGGTTTCTGCACCTTCTGGTTTTGTTCTTTTACGTTTTCTGCATATTTCAATTAGTGTTTTTCATATTTTTCATTAAAGAACCAGGTATGGAGACTTATTACTTTGTTATTTCCTTTGTTTTCAATTCAATTATGAATAGCTAATTTTCTTATCTTAGTTGAGGGATCCATGTTACATGTTATTATGGTGAGATTTTTTGGATATTTTTCATGTTGTTAATGAACATTGGATATCTTCAGATCTGTCTTTTTAATTGAATTCGTTGGTTTCTAGGGACGCAACTAGAGATTAATTGGTTCAATCATTAGGTTAACGAGATCTGACGTTCAATTTCGGAAACCGTAAGTAGTGATTAGGATTAACCTCTCTACGTTAGAGTTGGAAAATTCTAAGAAAATATCCGCTTGATTGATTGCATGTCGTATATGTTTATCACTTGTCATTGGTTCTTGATTCTTAATGCTATTATTCAATTTTACCTATGATCGTATCTAGGTTATTGTTTAATAAGATTGCTAGAATAAATGTTTCTAGTCATTACACTTAAGAGAAGTTTCCCCCAATGAATGTTTATTAACAATTGCAATTTTATGTTGAGGATCCATAATAGCATAGTAATATCTGTGACCCGAAACTAAGGTATTTTTCCTATTGAATTTTCAGATTTAATTATTGCTTTCGATTTGTGAATTTTTCTTTGATTTTCTGATATTTTCGTGACAAAACCCCCCCTCTATTCTCGTTATTTGTCCCGTTTGAACTAGCTAACCTTTACCGTTAAAGATTCCTCGTAGGAATGATATCCACTTACCGCTACTACATTAATTTGTTTTAACAGAAGTGATTTCTTTTATATTTGGTTGCTGGCGACAGCATCACCAGGAAGAAGAGATGTGCAGAAAGCTCAACAAGGCCTTTATTCATCTGATGCTAACATGCAAGCCTTTCCTTACTCTTAGGTAATTGTTCATGATAAATATTTGAGGGTGGAAAGCAAATTCAGTCAAAACCTTCGTTGTATTGCTCGGATAATATATAGCGAGCCGTGATTTATATACTCCTTTAAGATCTTATGTTTTGTTAACCATTTCTAACTCTGTCCCACCTTTATTTTGCAAGTACTCCATTTTAATGAATGGCCAGTTATTAAATCAACTTGGGGAAGGTGTCATAGGGAATGTTGGATACTACTCACAATTGTTATAGGAATATAATGCAATTGTAGTTTTTTCCTCATTAACTGGTAACCTTACACTTCCTACATCTCAATAACCTGGTGCCAATAAGCCCATAAGGATCATAATAGCTAAAAATCCTTGTCCTCCAGTTCTAGTTTGAATTCCTTCCAATGAAGTAGCTTCGAAAGTGATATTGTTCACTGATAAGGTACATCTGTAAAACAAGAAATAGCTCAACATTGGATTGAAACTATGGTGTTAGATCATATAAATTTATATGCAATTTTGAAATTCTGTAAGTGCAAGGGACTATATAGTGTTTTGTTATATTTAAGGTGAAATTCTGATGTGTTGGAAGACCATATAAAGGAGGGAATTAAGTAAAATATGCTACAAAAGATTGTAGTGGAAGTGTTGTCATTGTGGAGTGACAGTGAGGGTAGTGGCAATTCTCTCAAGATTTTAAACAATGTTAGGAAGAGACTACAAGTTAGTAATCTCCAATCCAAGGCCTCTCGTCAGATCATTGTTTTGGAGGGTTATCTTTAGTAATGTTACTTCCTGAAGCTTGTTGAAGCTTTTGTTGGCAATGTAAAGATGGAGATAAAACTAATGTTTCCATGGGATATTATTTGGTATTATTTATACAATTTTAACCATGAAAGAAGATGGAAAATTGTTTTTTCAGCATCTGGAATTGTACTCTCTTTATAATTTTAACAAATTCCTATCTTTTCATTTAATAAAATTTCATAAATTTTGAGAAATTTATCTACTCTATTTTAAGAAATAGTTTTTTTTATTTAGAAGTGACAAAACAAGAAATAAATGGAAATGAAATATGCTAAATTAGATTGCAAGGAATAATTTATCTCCTAATAATCGTGTGGATGATCTTTTAAGACCTTTAATTACAAAAGTACTATTATTTTTAAAGTATATCTATTATATACAAAGAAGTTCTCTATTTAGACTACAAGAGCTCTAAATATATCCATGACATGATAAACCATATATATGACATAAAAAAGGAAAAACAAGTCCCATGAGTATTTCTATTCAAATACTAACACTCAACCTCTTTACTAAGTAGTATTTTTTTAGTGTATGTTTGTGATACTGAGAAGGATATCTAAATGTCTTTTTTGGTGTCTTTTAAAGGTAAGAAAGACTGGAAGCTTTGCAGAATTTGAGAGGTGTCTTTTTCAGTACTTAAGTTTGGGAAGATAATTCAAAGCAAGGCTCATGTCTACTTAGGAATTAGGCCAACCATTTGAATAGTGATAAGAATGATCCTTTCTTTTCATCATAAGTTGTTCTTGAATGGCTTTCTCACTTTGAACTGCTTCCTAGATGTTGCTTTTGACCAGACTGCAAAACTCGTCAAAAGCTAACATTGAGAAGGGTTCCTCAATAAAAACGCCAACCTATAGATACAAAAAGTATCATCTTTTACATGTTTTAACCAAATGTTATAGGAATGAAGGAAGAGGGTGAAGCATTAGTCATGTCCATTGAAATTGTTAGGGAAAAGAATGCTAAAGATAAGCTCATAATTTCTCCCTTCTACTCCATCCTAGGTCAGTTCATATGTGCTAATTACGTCTAATGGTGGCATTAATGAAAAACGGGGAAAAGAACTTATTGCAAAGAGCAATGGTATATCCTTCTGTTGAAAATCAAACTAATAAAAGTTTAGTTTTTTATATAGCCTATGAAGCTAAGTTGTTTGAATTGAAAGGGGAAGACATAGTACTTACTCATTTAGGCATAGAATTGGATTGGTGTAGGTTAGTTTTATAGAATTACAAAAGTAGGCAATTTGCACTATAGACAAATAGAGATGCATAGTTCTTCAATGCAAAAATAAGGAAGTAGCACTGATAAAAGTAGTAGGGACCATAATCTAGTGACAATCCTCCCAAAGTATAATAGGAAGAGTGAGATGCCAGAGGACCAGAAATCTTGAAGTTAAGTGAGTGTATGAAGGAGGTATCGGAATACCCATGATATTTTCGACTCCTCCATCGTTACAATGTTTTTCAAATTATGGACCAGCGTACTATATGATTGATGACTCTTGTAACTTCATAGCATGAGATTAATATAAGCTTTAAAAAAACCAAATGACCTAACAATTGAAGAAGCTATCAATATATTCTTGTAGAGAACCTCAAAAGTCTAAACTCATCAATTGAACTGGTAGGATCAATTTATAGGAATCAAAATAAAACATAAAAGTCTATCAATTAATCATTTAGAGAACTTTGCAAGAGATATACCAGTTTAATTCTTTTTTATTCCTTTAAATTGAGCAATTCAAGGCTTCAGATATAAATTGAGTAACCGAAGGCTTGCATATGTAGAAATCACTTTCTTATGAAACACCCATGCGAGAAATAACAAAGAATGTTTGTTGGTTTGATGGAGCAATTAACTTTGTGATAGAAGAAGCACCCACATGTGAAATCACTCTCTTATGAACGTTGGGGGATTTTAGGTTACATATTAGGGATTTTAGTTAGGGATTTTAGGAATGATCGAGGGAGAAGAGACAGAGATTCGAGTGGTAGTTGAAATGACATTATTTTACGATCGTCAACAAATGACATCATTTCACTAATCAGATAAGCTTTCCCTAATGACGTTGATGTATCTTATTCATGAGGATCGTTGACAGCGGTAGTGTCACATCATCAAAGATAACGGTGAGACAGAATGAGACTAATGTCTGGTTAGAATTGAAAAAAATTGAAAGTTTGGGCATTTTATTGCTACTTTTTTAAGTTCAGACTATAATTGAAAATTTGAGGAAAGTTTGGGCTTTTTTTAAAAGTAATTAATCCAATTTTAAATGTGAAAGGTCAAACGGTTATCCTTGTACATATAATTTTTTAGACTGATAAACATCATTTTTTAGACTAACGATGATTTTTGTAATTGATGATCTAATTATGGAAAGATTGGAAAAATTGTGGTTTAAGAATTTTATAACATCACATTTAGGTGGTATCAAAACAAGTTTATGTTTTTAGGGAAAAATTAAGTAAAAAAATTAAGTAAAAAAACTAACAATATATCATTATCTTATCTAGGATGGTTTTAGAAGATGATACTATTGGCCTAGTATAGACTAGGGAATCAAATAATTTGATCCATGCTCTAGATGTGCCTGAGGGGAAGCCTGAAGGGAATGCCAAAGTGTATCGAGTAAGAGGAGAAATGTCAGTACCACCTCAGATGATATAGTACTTTCAGATGGTGCACTAGACTATTAGTGGAGTAAACCTATCAACTGACTTGATAGTGATGGATTTTAGATAATTTGATGTAATTATTAAGATGCATTGGTTAGTACAACATTAAGCTATAATGGATTATTATGTAAAGGAGGTGATGATAGAGTCTTTGGGTAAACCAAAGGTGATACTTATGGGGGATCACGAAGTGGTTCTAGCATATGTGATCTCGGTCATAACTACTAGACAGTTGATATTGGATGGATGAGGTATATCTAACTCATATTATATATCAAGGGAGGTGAGTCCTAGGTTAGAGAATATTCTTATGTTGAGGGAGTTTTCAAAGATATTTTTAGATGATTTATCAAGTTTACCCCTCAATAGGAGATATATTTTACCACTGAGGCTATGCCAAAGTTACAATAATTTCTATTGTAGTTTACAAGATTGCTACTGTTAAGTTACATGAATTGGAAAACCAGTTAGTTATTGGAGAAAAGACTTTATTAGACCTAGTATGTCACCCCTGTGGAGTTCTAGTGTTGTTTATGAAGAAAAAGAATGGCAATATGAGACTTTGCATTAATTACTAACAGTTAAATAGGGTAAAAATGAAGAACAAATACCCGTTGCCTATGATAGATGATCTTTTAGATCAGTTTAGAGGAGCTATCATATTTTTCAAGATTGGCTTGAGATCGAGATACTAACAATTGAGGATAACTAAGTAAAGTATTTCCAAGACAACATTTTATACTTAGTATAGCCATTATAGGTTACTAGTGATGCGTTTCGGGTTGACTAATGCACTAACTACATTTATGACACTAACGAATAAGATTTTTCAAGAGTATCTAGATCGGTTTGTAAAAGTGTTTATTAATGATATATTGGTATATTCAGGTAGTAAAGATCAACATGAGTAACATTTAATGACTGTGTTATTGATTCTAAAGGAGAGAAAATTATGTGCCAAGTTAAGTGAGTGTGAGTTTTTGATGGAGCGAGTAGTTTTCCTTAGACGTGTGGTTTCCTGAGAGGAAGTGATGCTTGATCTTGCTAAGGTAAAGGCAATTATAAAGTGTGAGTACGCTAGAAATACATCAAACCTAAGGAGTTTTTTGGGACTTATTGGGTATTATTAAAGAATTGTAGAAGGATTTTTTATGATAACTAGCTCATTGACTAAGATGCTGAAGAAAGGAATTTAGTTTTAATAGATTTAAGCAAAGATTGACTTCTAGCCTAATTTTGGTGCTATCGTTGAGTGGTGGAGGTATTGAGGTATATACTGATGCTTTAAAGGTAGCTTTGGCCTATGTATTAGTGCAACATAGGAAAGTGATAGTTTATGCTTCTCATCAATTGAGATTGCATGAGCTGACCTATCCCACCCTTGATCTAGAATTGCTCGTGATTATGCAGGCTATTAGGATTTGGAGACACTATTTGTACAGGAAAACATTATGAATCCTTACATATCAAAAGAGCCTTAAGTATATCTTGACTCAAAAGGAGCTAAAATTAAGGCATAGAAGATGAATCGAGCTATATAAGGATTATAATTGTACTATTTATGTCCATTCGAGGAAGGCTAATCTAATGGTTGATGCTTTGAATAGGAAAAGTTCAGGCATGATTGCTAGTTTGAGCTGGCATAGTACGACACCATTAGCAGAGTTGAGGGAACTAGACATAAGAATGGAGATTGATTATAGGAATGGTTTATTTGTGACATTATAGGTTTAGCTAGATTTAAGAGATAGGATTTGAGAGGCATAATCTCAAGATTCTTATTTGATGCGGATGAGAGAGAGAGTGCAACGGAGTAGGGAGACTAACTTTTCAATGAGAGAATATAGAGTGTTGGTGATTAGGAGGCAGATTTGTGTGTCAAACATAAATGGATTATGAGAGGATATTATGAGGGAAGCTTATAGTGCACCATATGCTATACATCCTAGTATTATAAAAATGTATCAAAACCTGAGACCTTATTACTGGTGGCCAATAATGAAGAATGATGTGGCAGAGATTGTGTCGAGGTCTTTGATTTGTCATTAAGTCAAGAAGAAGCATCAGGCATTTGTAGGGAAACTAAGACACTTAACCATTCTGTCATAGAATTGAGAGATGATTATGATGGATATCTTGTCATAGCGATATCGAGGACTAGATGTCGACATGATTCATTTTGGGATAGGTTGACTAAATAAACTCATTTCTTACTTATACAGTTGAAAAATTCCTTAGACAAGCTCGCTAAGCTATAAGTTGATGAGATTGTGAGGTTATGTAGCACTCCACTCCCACAAGGCGTGTACCTGACATCATCGGTGATATCTGGGTTTGAGCCCCACGAGGGTGGCGTGCTAGAACACTCCATCGTTCAAACATCGGTATAAATTTTCTTTTAAAACACAAAGATAATATGCGGAAATCTATACTTAAATTGGGCCCACATTCATTAATAAACATTTTTAATCACAACAACATAATCACAGAATTTCCATAGCCATTTGGGGCCCATCACAAATACAAAACACGTTAGTCGTTTTGGAATACAAAATTATACAAACGTTACAGAATATACAATTCATTACAAAATGGAGAAATATAATGCAAACGCGAACTGATCCCAACCTCTATCCTTCACTTGAATGCTGAAGATATACTCTCGTTGGCCTAGCGGGGTATTCTTCTTATCCTGAAAAATATTTGAAAATTTTGGTTAAGTTTTGTGAACTCAATGAGTGACCATCATCGATGGCTCACCCATTCACATAGCACATTATCTCACATGTCACATTCAATACACTTAATCATTCATATTATGCATATGCAGTGCACATGAGACTCAATTTCATTCTTATTGTTGTGACCGAGTGCCTATCACAAACTTATACAGATATTGGCCTATAGGGCTTAGTCATAACAAAATCACGGAGCATAGCTCTATGTGCAGAATCAGAAATCACGGAGTAAGGCTCTACGTGGAGGCGCTTCATACTAGCAACTCAAGTCACAACGCCTTTATCTGATAATGCATTTTATGAAATGCATCAAATACTTATATGTCATATATCGCAATCACAGATGATGCTTAAACAAAGCTCATAATCATTAGACCTAAGTTCGGCATTCAACTTTCGTTGAGAATCACATTTTCACTTACATGTAAATGCTCATTCAAAACACATTTATCAAGTTATGTACACTTAGTTCATCTCAATCACATTCATAACATCATCCAGTAGTCAATTAATTCAAAATTCAAACAAAGCAAACAATGAAGTGAGACCATCTCGGTCTACTCATAGTACGCTTCAGATTAGCATTTGCTTCCAAATTCTGGAATGCCTGAATGCGAACACTTAACCCGCACAACCCATTCAAAATCTATCATTTTTCATAATTATCAGGAGCAGAAACATTCACTACGTATATGTATCACATTTTCTGTATTACTGCACTTTCATTTTTCTGCATTTTCAACCTTTGCATTCACTTCACTTTCTTCTTCTAGCTATCACTTTAATCCTCCTTTCTCAGCTCTAAACATCATCATTTACTTTTTCATTGATCTTTCAACTCCAAAATTCATTTCTACAATCTCTTATAACATTTTGATCATTAAATCCAAAGAAGATCATATATATATGGCATACTCAAAATCTCCTCTTTTATTTTCCAGCAAAATTGAATATCACTGTTCTTAAGCATTTAACAGTGAGCTAACGTGATGCATGCTTTATTTCATACAAAAATACAGAATCAAAACAACTTACTTCCTTAAAGTTCTAACATCCTCAGATCACGTGAACCTCAGTTCCTCGTGCAACCACATACATCAACTTGAAAGTTAATAGGGGGTTCGGTTTTTCTTGGGATAGAAGAAAGAACTATCAAAGTGGAAGTGATGACAAACAAAGAAAAGCAAGATTTAACTTTGGTGAATATTTGATGAAAAACTCTGTGTTGGAGGAACTCTAAAGAAAGAAGTTTCAAGAAGGATAAGGATAAGGACAACAGCTTGTCTTTCAAGGTTATTAAAGCTCAACTTTAAAGTTGGGACACCTGTCCAATTCTTAGCCACTTATCTACTTCCTTTTATTAAAGCTCACTTAAGTAAGATTTGTACTTAAGTTTAAAACTCACTTAAGTAAGATTTGTACTTAAGTTTAAAACTCACTAATACCACTGTAATCACAAGTTACAACCTATCAAATCACTTCTAGATTTTTCCATAAAACATCATTTCGGGTCAACTTTGCATGTTCTTTCTGACCTTGATACTGAAGTTATTTTGCAATACTTTTTTCTAGATACATGTTCCCCTATGTCTTATGTTCCCATTAACACCAAAATTATTCAATTTGGTATTCTTCAGATCCATCTATAATTAAAATACCGAAGTATGTTCTATGAAACAACACCAGTTCACTGTTTCAACCGATCCCCTCACTTTCATTCAATCAGTCTTCCTCAAATCAATTTAGAATGCTACCAATCCTTATGGAGAGGTAGAAAAATGTCTTATGAATCCAATGGTTCAAGAATCACTCCAATTGGGGGTCGGATGACAAGGTTAAGACTAAAAGAATCAAACAAGGTTCTGTCCTCAATCATATTTAACCCTTTTCTTTTAGGGCAACTTGCATAACTTTCGCCATAGGTATTGGATCAAGGTCATTATTGGATGGTTTAAAAGAGGACTTATAGGTCTATAACTTTTATGAAGACCTTGAAGGCAAATTCTATCATCTAAAGAGTCAAATTCGGACCAGAAGATATAAAATGAACAGTAACCACAGGAAGAAGGTTATGAACAATATATAGATGCCGTTTTACAATTGGCATAAATCTCTCTAGGAATATCGGATTGATATCATTCTTGAAGGGTTTGAAAGTGGGCTTTAATATCTAAATCTTTTATGAAGACATTGAAGACAAATTCTATTGGTTGTAGGGTCAAAAATGGACCAGACGATAACATTAGATGAATAGTGTACAGAAGAAAAAGTTTCGGTCACATAAGCAAAAATAGAAAAAGCAGAAAGCAGACGAATGGCAAAGCAGACGAAGCCAAAAAGCAAACGAATGATAAAGCAGGTGAAGTCAAAAAGAAGACGAATGGCAAAGCAGACAAAGTCAAAAAGCAGACAAATGGCAAAGCAGACGAAGTCAAAAAGCAGAAGAAGTCGGAAAGCAGACGAATGTGGACAGCAAACGAATGTGAAGAGCAACTCTTAAGACGAATGATGTCATCACAGACAATATGACATCATCACAGACGAAGCGTCTTTACAGATGATACGACATCATCACAAACGAAGCATCTTTACAGACGATACAACCTTACAGATGAATCATCCTTACAAACGAGACATCTTTTCTCCTGAGCATCTTCCCTTCTAAAGACCCTAACTTTCGACCTAAATGTCCTAAAATTCCATACTATATAATCTCAATAAACTTCTCCAACGTATTTTCCTTCACTAAATCCCACACTTAAATTTTTTTATTTCCAATCTTTCTACTCCATTTCATTCTACTCATTTACTATAACCAAAATTCCCAATCTATCCCATTGCTATTCCATATACCTGGAATGTTAATGAGTGCATTTAAAATTATTTTTATGTGTACAAAGATTCAAATTCTCATATATGTATGCTGATATTTTGTTGAGCATGAAATGCAAATTTTTCTAACTGTCACATTGCTATTCTCTCCATTATTGAAATCTAAATTCTAACCCTTAACATGAGGATGGGATGTTACAGGTTACACGGGGTTTTAGTATTTATTATATCAAATCAATATTTGCAGTTTACTTCTCACTTATGGATGAGTTGATAGATAGCTTTAGGGAATAGGTTAAATTGAAGGACTCACCCTCAATCAGATGCACAGTTAGAGTGTACAATTTAAAAACTAGAGGGCATGATGAGAGCATATGTGCTAAATTTTGAGGGTGATTGAGATAGTTATCTACCTTTAATGGAGTTTTTATATAATAACAATTATCAGTCTATCAATGGTATGACACCATTTGAGGAATTATACGACAAGCGGTGTAGAGATCTGATATGTTGGGATATAGAGGGTACCAGATTGATGGAAGGACAAAAGTTGGTTTAGGAGACTTAGGAGAAAATAGAGGTGGTAAAGTGATGCTTAATGGTAGCTTAAGATTGACAAAATAGTTATACCAATCAACATTGTCGGGAGATGGAGTATGATGTTGGAGATATGGTATTTCTTTGAGTATCACCTTAGGGGGATTTTAAGGTTTGGTAAGAGAGGGAATTTAAGTCTGATATATATTGGGCCATATAACATTGTATAGCATATAGGACTTTTAGCTTACAAATTAGCCTTACCTCCTGAGTTATCACTGTTAGGTCAAAATGACTTTACGCTTAATAATTTTGATGATAAACAAAAAGAAAAGTAGATTCTAGCTAAAGAAAAGCGGAAGGAAGCTAAGCAAAAAAGCAGACGGGAGGAAGCTAAGCAGAAAAAGCAAACGCTAGCTAAAGAAAAGCAGACGGAAGAAAACTCTAGTAACAGAATAGAGTATTATTGCCACCGATGATGAAGAAAACTCCTTATGAGTTATGGAATGGGAGGAGACCGAACATATCTTATTTCCATCCTTTTGGTTGCAAGTGCGCTATACTGAATACAAAGGAAGTTTTTGGATAAGTTTGATTCAAAGACTTTTCCAGGAATATTTCTAGGCTATTCTCTGACTTCAAAGGCATTTAGGAATATTTCTAGGCTATTCTCTGACTTCAAAGGCATTTAGGGTTTACAACCTCACCTCAAGGACTGTCGAGGAGACTATTCATGTTAAGTTTGATGATAGTTCTCAACCCAGTAAGGAGGAGGATTCAGACAATGAAA
>JANIPN010078905.1:0-20085 GCA_027478595.1 Erythroxylum anguifugum
CCCCTTTTCTACAGGACTTCTCTGCACCCCTTTGGTTAGCACCTTGCTGTGTCTGCCAGCGATCGGCGGTACTGCGCCGGTAAAGTACAGCTTCTCGAATGAGGACAGAAATGCGGTGACCCCGAAGTTTTGGGCGTTTGAGGCGCTCGAAGCCGCGAAGACGATCGAAATATCTGTACGGACGCCCGCCTGCAGAATATCGCAATAGACTGGTAGCATGACCCACCCAGGAGTAGGTCCTTTTCCTCCAGCAAAATACTACGTGCGGTTCTCCCTCATCGCCTGCGGTGTGTACGGTAGATACCAGTCTTGGACCAGCCAAGGCCAGGATTTATGGCCCGAGTCAGATGTGCAACTATACGAGACCTGAAAAGTATTAAAACAAATCTAAAAAAGCTTGCAAATTAAACCGAGCTACGATGTGACCCTTTGTGTATTTCTATCTAATTGAATATGAAGCGAATTACGAATATAAAACTTTTCAGGATTCGTTACTCGCTATTTACTGGTTATATTGAAACTACAAAAATTTGCCACCGATGGTGCCGATATCCATCTAGTGGCTAGCAGCAATTCGTGTAGGATGCCCAGTCCCTTTGCCCAGCTGTTCAATAGCCTTTTCAACGGTCTGTTCTGCGCTGCAATAATATGCACTGCACGCTTTGGCCCAAGGATGTGGTGATTGGTTACTGTGATTTTTTTAGAATTGTGTTCCTGAGTGAACAGTGAGCGACAGATGTAGCCGTTGCAGGCATTGGCTTCGGTGAATAGTCATTTATTCTGACACAGATACAACTGGATGCGGTAACCGGTGTAGGCTTATATCATTCCTTCAAATTGGTGATCATCAAGCGGTGTCACGTAGGGCATAGAGATATGTATAGGGACCTCTTGTTTCCGCATTTCGGTGCAGATGGATGAAGAATAAGAAAGAAGCATTTTCAGGCAAAGCAGTTATACCCGCACTCGGTAGCTTCTAGTCTGGATAAGAATAGAGGCACCTGTGCGATAGAACGAATCATTTCTCTCCTGGTAAAGGGGTGGGTGCACGTGTGTTAGCAGGATGAGCATGGACTCGAACTGAGCCAGCCTCCCAAAGCGAACCCTCGACCCCGGCTTCAGCAGTCACCTCTGTCTCGAAATCATACTAAACAACTTCTAACAATAATTGCTATTGGTGTGGCCTTCAACGTAGGGGTGGATGAAGATTTTTTCTTCTTTTGTTGTAGACCGGAGGGTTACATTATGCTATTGGAAAGTCGCCGGGCGGCTACGTATTCCAAGACATACCAAATTGCGTGCCAGAAGAATTTCTTTTTCCCGAATGCCTGAATAATTTACGTTTTCTGATCATTGGGTGTGGGTACGCCAGGCTTGACATTCTTGGAGCTTATGCGGGAGGAGGAGAAGCAGATTGATACCAACTCAACGAGCAGCCGCCCGATAAGCGGAACAGCTCCGCCCGGGCGCTTAGTCTCCCGCGAGCCGCGTGCTTAATTTGCTTTTTCCTCAGCTGACAAGCCGGGGCATCTACGCGTCGGACTAGGCAGCCTAGGCGCCTGGGACGCGAAAACGGGCTATGTCGCGTAGACTCAACGACGAAAGTATCTCTGCTCTGACACTATGTATAGGGCCCATGGGCACGATTTGCGCAGGTTTGGCAGACGAATTCAAGAGTCAGACGGGCTCCTATGGAGGAAAGTTGCACGAGTTGAAACAGGACGTCCTAGCGTCCGACGCCATCTTGGTGACCATTTATTGAAACCGTAAATTGGCCATCAGCAACGGTTCTGGAGGGAGCCAAAGACTCCTGCTTTCGGCAACTTCCACGGTCTCGGCGCCATCAACGATTAGCTGAGCATTGCCGGTTACTGCTGTGGGCGGAGTGCCTGGCGTGGTGTCGAAGAAGAATAATAGGTTGCACTAGCAGTCACAATAATCACAGTTGCAATAAAAGTGGAGCCTGGCGTCGATACATACCATAGTACATAGTAGTATAAGCCAAAGCACCCGTCTGTAAAATAAAATGATAATAATAATCCGTAGGGTGGGGAAGAACAATATGCTGGAGTTCTGCGGTCTGTCGGTCTGTCGGTCTGTCGGTCTGCATGGGGCGTCGTGCGGCTCTGCGCGCTGACCGAATACCCGTCCTCTAGTTAGTCAGAGTCCTCATACTCATACTCATACTCATACTCATACTCATACTCATACTCATACTCATACTTATACTCATACTCATACTCATAGTCTACCCATACTCATACGAGCCCTAGTGGACAAATATGGCTCGAGATGGTCTCAGGCTCTAAATCGTGGAGTCGGTTGCAGCAAACTGCGGTTCCAGGTAACAACTACGTAAGCGCTCTGTTCGCTGCACGTACGATGTAGGTTTCATGATAGTCTAACAATGATAATACATGGTCGTGATGATGATGACGACGACAACGACGACGATGATGATACTGCCGGTGATGATAGTGGATGGTACGAGCGTCGAGTACCCGTGTGCACTGTGGAGAGGTATAGAGCACTATAGTAGTGCCAGTAGTTGAGGGTTTTCCCCCACTGCAGGCTGACTACTGCCCAGCGCCCAGCGCCCAGCGCCCAGTGCCCACTACAGCCGGGCGTAGCTGAACTGTGGGCGCGAGGCGCTAATGTGGGCCATTTTGAGTTGGACGTGGGCTTCACAGCTTTTAGTTTCCGGCACTCATCTCTTGATGCGAGCCCGGCAGCCATTGGAGGGCGCCTCGTTCCCCGTAAATGGCGGTGGTGATGGAGTTTCCGTCATTCATTTGTCATTTTCATACCAAGTTTTCAGCTGGTGACATCCCCATGGAATCGAAGAGTCGGTGACGGGGGAACGTGCAAGCCCGAAGGTGGTGGTGTAGGGGGAAGGGCTCGTCAGGACCGTCGGCATGCTACGTAGAATGTACGAAAGGGCCCTGCCAAATATGCAATGCTTGTCGTGGATGTTCAGTGAATACGAATAAACCTTGAGCCTGCAACTGGGAACCTAGGAGCGAGAGGCGTCTGCGTTTCGGGAAATGCAGAGCGTGCTATTCATGTGCACTGTTGCTTGCCGATAGACGTCAGGGTCACCGTGCTACATAGTAGGTAATGGGCAGGGGATTGGCCTGGAGGAAGTCGATATCCACAAATAATGAATGCTTTAGATTCCAGACGAAGATCCCCTTCGTCTTGTTGGTATTTATTGTGGAGCAGTCTTTCGCGAATGTCAGGCAACGGATATGCGGTCAACGGCAGATGGTCTGGCACTCTGGGTTTTTTGCTGCTGACGATGCAACACCCCTTTCTGCGCAATAGTGTCTTGAGGGAGGGTCGAAGATGTATCGTACATCGCCACTCGTTCGAATAATGACCGGGGCAGCAAAGAAATACAGCGCCCCGTGTGTCCTTGTACTGGTGTATGGGTGGGTCGGTCTGTGTGTGGTGGTTTGGCGATACGGCACGCTGGGGCGCTGGCGGCGTACGAAAGTATTGCAAAAGGAAGAGAATTCGAGCCGGACCTCGTCCAACCAGAAGGGCGCGACTAGAGAGCCTTCGAGTTGCAATCTAAGTTCCTTTTTTTTTTGTTGTCCGTGTAAAGGCGTGGCAGCAGCAGCAGCGTCGTAAGAAAGAGATGATGGGGAAGGGGGGGTGGTTCGGATGGAGACGTTTTTTGAGGCTCTGCGGAACAAGGGGATCTCCGTGCAGGAAGTATTATTCTACTTCCAGTCGTAAGTCATGCAGGTAGGTCCTCGTACCTACTATGTAAGTGCCTAGGTAGGTAATAATTATCAACAATAATAATAATACCATGTAGTATTTAATTGGGGGGCACGGCGATGGAGGGGGGGCCCTGGCCCCTGGGTCCTGGGAAACGTCTAGTGCCCCGGGCTCCTGTGCCCCCCGTGCCTCCCCTCTTTCCCTCGGCCTCGCCAATTCCGCCGACGCGCCAATCGAACTTCTCAGCAGGAGATTTGAAGAGGATCAGGAGCTCCCGGGGTGCTTGTTTGCTGGGTGGGGGCTGAAGGATTCGATTGGCTTTCCCGGGCCACCATGTGTCTGGACATGACGGGTGCATCGACCGCAGTCTCGCGCGATACCATTATTATTCTTCTTCTTGACCCGATCCTTCGCGTCCCCAAAAAGCCTCTGTTGGAGTCTGTATTACATATTATTTGGGGAATTTAAAAAAACAGTAGGGCAGGTAGCGTGAATCCTTTGGGCTACAAGCTGCCGAGGCAATCGAGTTGATCACAGCGCGGTGTCGTTTCTTTGCGAACCACAAGACGGAGCAAGGCATTTTGAATGATGATAGATAACAATACAAGTACAAGTTTTATTGTGTCGTCTCTGGTCATCATGTAGAAGTACTGGCCTCATTACTATTACCCGATCTCCAAGCTGTTGGCATGCATTCTCGTCCAAAATTCATAGCTATCCTATAGCTTCCGGTTGGTATCTTGCAAAAACGCCAGTGTTCCAGATACAGAATAATACAGTGTGGCCTTGGCCGCAAACTTTTCCCCCACCCCCTTCTTTTTGGACCCTCGACTCCATTGTGTCACGAGCACTTATCTCGCTCACCTTCCTTTGGCGTTGACGTAGGGGGGCCCTGGCAGCCAGTATCCTTTGGCATCGTCCCAATCGAGGAGGCCTTCGGCTACCATCCAATCCCTAAGCCCATCGTCCTCAATCCATTCCTTCTGATCGCCATGCCCGCTCTCAAGGTGGCGTCCAACGTGCTCCATTCGGTTTTCCCAAGCACTGAATCCCTCGAACACCATCTCCTGTCCATCAGAAGCACAGTAGCCGCAAACGCTGCGTGGTGGAGGAGTGCGGATTTCCACCTGACACCGCTGAGTAGTCTCGTCCAAGTGTGCATTGAAGGCCTGTTTGCTGTCTCCGGAGCTGGAGTTGGGAGGCGCATGCATGCGGCGCAGATGTTGTGTGAAGAGGTCTTTGCGGTTAAAGTCGTTGAATATGAGCTCCTCGTTCTCCTCGCCTGTCGGCTGTGGGCGGCAGGCGCCGATGTCACAGCGCCAAATTTCGAGTCGCAGGTGCTGCGACGAAACGTGTCGCTTCCACTCGTTCTTAGACCCAAAGGTTGCAGGGCAGCCATACTTCCGGAACGTGCAGGTGAATGGGCGCGTGTGCATTGCCGTGATGTGTTTGTTGAGGGCCGACTTATTGGAACAAGCTTGCTGGCAGTGAGCGCAGACGTTCTTCCCTCCGAGGGCTATCATCGCCTCTGCAGCCGCGGTCTCCTTCAGGGGCGTTCGCTTTGACACT
This sequence comes from Erythroxylum anguifugum, assembly GCA_027478595.1. Classification (NCBI taxonomy): domain Eukaryota; kingdom Viridiplantae; phylum Streptophyta; class Magnoliopsida; order Malpighiales; family Erythroxylaceae; genus Erythroxylum; species Erythroxylum anguifugum. The sequence goes on from JANIPN010078905.1 coordinate 5,296, forward strand.
CTGCTTGGCTTCGATCGGGTCTTCATCTTGGGCCGGTTTCGAGCTCCGGACTTTGGTGTTTTTGCAGCCTTAACGCTTTTTGGTTGCGAACGAGGTTTCGGAGCGTAGTCCGAAGCACTGTCGTTGTCCTCGAGTTCGGTAGCAGTATCCTCCAGAGCCAAACCTTCTTCGCTCGGAGTCGAAGCAAGCTCTGGAGTTCTTGTTTCCATTACCATTTCATCCGATATTATACGAGTGCGCTCGGGTGGATCCCAAGGCAAGCGCTGAGATTCGTCGAAGTTGCTGAATGGGTCACCAGATCCTGGGTCGGGATAAGGCTGCACATCTTCCAGCTTGATACCACTTTGGAGGTCAGATCCACTCATGTGCGAGGCATGGGATATAGCAGGAGATGGATATAAACCAGGCTGAATGTAGGTACCACAGGACTCGCTCTGGTACTGCCAACAATCCGGCGCTCTGTTTCCATCAGGGGTAAGCGGATACTCTTCTTCTTTGTCAAACCGCGCGGAATCAGGCGTCCATGAAATAGACCGAACGTTAGACTCGTCGACGCTACTTCGATCCGAGAACGACTGTAGATAAGGTAGTTGAGACTGGGTAGTAGCCGGTATTGACCATCCAGCAGCTTCGTCAGCCTTCACGGTCTGAGCATTATATGATGGTGGCCAGGTATTCGATCTTTGAAACTGGGATGGCCATAAAGAGCTGCCGTAGGGCACCGTCGCCATACTATAAGGCGGAGGGTATGGATTCAGTCTTGGGTTGTCCACTGGGAGAGACGTCTCAGCTCCATAGACATCGAAATGGCGCACCGATCCTCTTCCCTGCGAGTACCAATGGTTATAGGACTGTACTTGCTCTCCCATGGTGCTGTGGGTTTCTTCGATAGATGGTAGATCCGGGAATATGTTGAAAGTCTCCATCAGGGTTGGCGGTTTTGCAATTGGCAACAGTAGCCCCTTTTTAGGAGATCACTTAATCAACGGCTTTTCCCAGGCTGTTTGGTGGAGGAATCAATCAGCGGGTCCAAGCTCGTAGCGGCAGTAGCAGTACTTCTGGTCCCTGGATATGGAAGATGGTGGGACAACTGGTGCACATGGAAGTCAGTCAAATATCAGAGTATAGAGGCTCAAGCCCAATTAGCAACAATGAGTGGAAATGGGGGTTATTGAAGTGTATATATGAAAGAAGAGACGAACAGAAAGAACAATGGGGCTAGGCTGGAAACATTATTATTATATGCCACAGAGAGGCAAAGCCTGCCGGGTCTAGAGTGACGAGAGAGGAAATAGCCACCATAGTCGACTGCCTCCCCCCTTCTGCCTCGAACAGCTTCGCAGAGCCGCATCTTTGAAGTGACTTGGAGGTGATTTTCTGCGTGAGGGCAGCTGAGGGCTGGTCCTTGGGTTTCGAGCCCCCCTGCATCCCTGTTACAGGGTGTTAGCGCAAGCCTACACCAAAATACGCCTGTTCCGGCCCAGAGGCAGGCCCAGTGGCGGCGCGCTCCTTCTCAAGCTGCTCGCTGCGCTCACTGCTCAGTGCCTACACATAGCGATCGGCATGCAAAACGGGCGTGTTGAGATGGAGCTTGCTTTCGTCCCTTCCCTCCATCTCTTCTGCTCCCTCACTTCTTGCTGCCCCTACCCCCATCCCCCCGGGGGAATGAGAAGGTAGAGGAAGTTGGAAGAGGGCTATGGCTGCCTTCGAGGCCTACGACGTTGGAATTGCTTTTGGAAAACGCGGGCGGCGGTTCGTTGGAATGTCGTGTGTTGAAACTATCGGGTTGCCCGCTGGCGCTTAAAGCCACGATGGAGAGTCGAAGCGCGAACTTGGTCGAGGTTGAAACGTGAGACCGATGCCACAAGCACAGGCATGCAGCATGGCTCCCATGTGGTAAGACCTAGCCAGTAGGCTCATGCTCGACTCCAAAGGAGGGTGTGCGTCTGCACCACGGCACGGGCACTTGCTTCTCTTTTGGGCGCCGTCGTCGCTTTTTGCACATACTGATCTGACCTGCTGCTCGCTTGCCACAAAGTCACTGCCGCCCCCACCTTTTCGACGGCCTGCCTGCCATGTGCAGCGCCGGTGCCCCTTCTCGAACCCGATACTTTCGCAGGATCGCGCACCGGTCTCCATCAGTGGCAGGATCTGAAGATTGGCGGATGTGCGAAAGAATGGGTTATTGCGCGTGCCGGGCGGTGCCCCTACTGAGCACCCGTACCTGCTGCTGCCCTGGCCGCCATGCCATGGCCCTTGAACAAGAAGACAGGGGAAGAGATGCCGACTGTGACGGAGGCAGTGCGCTGAGTGCGCTGCTGGCAGCACGATACTCGTACGAGTACTGGTTCGGGTCGGGAAGATGGCCGGCGAAGGGGTTGTTTTGCTCGAATTGCGCATAGTCCATTTTGCCTTCTTTTAGCTGAGTTCGCCTGATGGATGTCCTCGCAATCCACTGGACAATGCCCTCGTTGGAGCAACGTAGAGTCGCAGACCGGTGACTAGATGAGTCTCTGAGTCTCTCTCTAGTTGCCATACCCCTCCTATTTCCCTTCCCCCACGCCTTTCCATCACGATTATTGCGTGGCAAAGTGAGTTGGTCGACACACCTGGGCCTGTTGATTCTTCGAACAGGGAGGACAACTTTTTCTTCTGGCGGTTGGGCCCAGTCCGTCGTCTAACGTGGGAGCCACATGCCATCTTTCTGGGCTCTCTCTGGCGCGCCCGCTTCCAGATCGCGGAAGCGCGGGTTCGCCATACCCGAAAGACAGCTACAAAATGCCCAGTGTGCCCTTATTCTTTTCATTGGTAAAGTGTGGAGTAAAGGGTATGGATCGGAGTGGCGGCCGTTGATTTAGCATTTGTTGTGGGGGAGCACTTGTGACTTGTGACTTGGGGGCACCGTGGCCACCGCGCCATGGCTGGTTTGTTGGCGTCGTGCGGGCGACTTCAAGAAGCTTCAGCAAGGGCTGGGCCGCTGGAACACAATCTTCACTGGGCCGGAAGCACCCAGAATTTGTCCGCTACTTCGCCGCGATACTCGTACGACATACGTTTTACGGGCACTCAGCCCTCCCGTACGGCCGTCGCTAGATTTGAGGTTAGGTGGTTGGTAGTTGGTGGCATCTGGGCACCTGGCACGTACGAGTACATAGTAGTCGCCAAATCCAACAACAGTTGAACACAGAATTATTATTGATAGCGGTAATGGGGATCAGTATTGTTACATAGTCACTCTTACGAGAGTACGAGTACATAGTACCTACTATAGTAGTATCTAGTATCTACCTATAGGTACCTACCTACCTAATTCTAGTGTCATTATTGTTAGCATCTGGCACTCGGAGAACACCGCCGTCGCCCAGAATCCCACAAATGCTTGCCATTCTTGCCAGCTTCATTGGCGCTCCTCTCGGCTACTGAGACTTCTTGTGTTCGCATGCTTCGCCCCGGGCCATTTTTATTCGTTATTTATTTCATTTCATGTCATTTGGGTTGTTGTTGTCGTCGTTGTTGTTGTTGTTGTTGTTGAAAACACCTCACACATGGCGTTCGGGCTGTTGCCCACCCTCGTCTGTCCGAACACAAGATTGCGCCGCGCTGCACAACCACAACGTGTGCGTGTGCCTGATTCTGACAAGCAGTGCCTTAATTTGGCATCTCGGCCCTGCTTCACTTTCATGCGATCGAAGCTCTTGTGACCTCGAGACCAGGGATAACTCGGATACCAGAGCCAATCTCTACGCCTGCTTTTTGTTCCAAATCGTCTTCATACCACGTCGGCACATCTTAATCTGGACAGAATACAGTGCCTGTATTGTCCTATCGCTCGTATACATTCTTTATAGTCTTCCAGGGATTGGTAGACGAAAAAAGCGCTAGGGAAATAGCTCGAACGGACCCCCGCTTTGAGAATGTTGGAGGTTCAATTGATATCGCTTGGGATCGATGATAGAAGTGGCTGCGATATCCGACTGGCCCAAAAAGAAGTGACGATTGCAGACGTGCTCCAAGGCCTAGCCCATTGTTTTCTTTTCTTCCTTCCTTTTTTTTTTCAAAGAGCTACTGTCGCTAGTTTCCGGTAGGGTGGCCCTCCTGTCAACTTTATTGCGGCCGTAACCTTTGTATCTGGTGGAGCAACATCGTTGTAATTCCCCACGTTGGAGCCGAAAGTCTAGAACCACGGCGTCTCTGCTCGGCGTGTACGTGCTCGTTTTTGGACCCCAGGGCCTAATCGGCTCCCAGAAGAGGAAAGCGCAAGAAGGAATCGAACGTCAAGCTGGGCGCCCTAATTCCAAGCTGCTGGTTTGCGTTGGACCGGATACCATTCTGGGACTGGGCTTGAAGCCACTGTCTAGCGACCGTGGCCATATATGATATATCATGTCCCGCTAGCAATCTAGACACGCGCGAAATCTGCAAATCGCTCCAAAGCTCCAATGTGACGCTACGACCGGGATGCGAGGTCCAGCGTAGGAGTACAGTCGATCGATCCGCAAGGAGAGTATTCTAGTTTTCTCATCCATTTTCTCCTCCGCAATAATCCCATGTGAACAATACTATCGTGGACACGTCTCTCCACGGTCGCAGATAAGACAATTTGCCCGTCGTCTATGCTTTGGTTTACAATTCGTAGCGGAAAACCGAGGGGTTGCATATATCTCCCACCTTCGTTCCTGGGGTAGGGCCATGTTGTCGTCTCGGACTCTTACAGGTATGTTTGGATCACACTGCTTCCGGCGAGGGGCCGTGAAAGTTTATGCACCTATATGGCGAAGCGGCCGAGCACTCCAAAACAGAGGTCGCTGAGACAAGGGTGCAGTTGTCCGACAGCCGGTCAACGTACTTGGCCCTACGACTATTCTATCGGCAACATGAGTCGTACTCCACACGTCGACGTCTCGGACAAGTATCCATAAACGGTGTTGCACGAGATCAAATTAAGACATGTAGCTTCCAAATCCCGTGGACCTCATCCACAGCTGAGACACGGAGTTGGATAAAAGCTCCTGCTATATTATATTCGAAAGAGTCAACTGTAAATGCGACATCTCAAAAACTCTAATTCCTGGTAAACGAAAGATAGGATTAAATGATCAATTGATAGCAGATGCAACATTGCTTCTTGACAATGTTTGGGAAATTCGGCTAAGCCTCGTATCCAGGTAGCGGTGGCTTGTGAGAGCAACTCCAAGCGAAAGCTCTATTTATGATACTTTTACGTTAACCGTGATTAATATCAATCTATTTTCTGGGCTTGAATGAGGATTTTTTAATGCTGGCAAAGAAAGACCTTATTAACATTGAATCGTCATGTCTACTAATATTTAATATTGTTAACAATTCTTCGTTGATGTGACACGCAAGTTTCCAAATTTGCACGGTAAGGCCAAATTTTCCAATATTTCCTACAAAAGTGGCTTGTCGCCGTTACGAATATCCCATTAACATTCTATCATCCGGGAGTATTATCTCCGCCTCAAATATCCCTATTCAGATGATGTTATATGCTAAACTACATCTCACCGGTCTTGAGTATCCACGATGAGCTCACGCCTGTCGGGTTGCTAACCGTTAATGTTTGAAAGATTGCTCAAAACAAGGAGGTTCTATGATAGTAAGGACTTTTGTGATCCAAGAAGCATCATCGCCTGGGATGAACTAGCCATGCCGGCTAACTTGCATACTTTTGTAGTATTATCAAGAAAGCTTTCTAGGCACTATAGTGGAATGGGATGCTTTTACACTCTGTTACTCCAAAGAATTATCAGGCACAGCATTATTGTAGTAGCTAGCCTTCTAGTAGTTTAGACTATTTTTTCGCCAACTAGATTCATAAACCCGTCATATTGGGGACTAGCCATATTAACAGTAGATTGTATAGTTAATAGTAGGACATCGCCCAAATCTACTCGGGCTGAATAGCCAGTGTTCTTTAGAGTCTCTCAAAAAATATTACTGTACCAAAGGCACCAGTGTGACGGAACAATTGACTAAAGGAGATATAGTCTCTCCAAAAGGTTGTTTTTGGGATTCTAGCCATTGCATTCATTAATTTACGGAAATCATTCAGTGACGTGCAAAGCCCTGAACTGACATTGATGCAATCAAACCAACGATATTGAGCTTGAATGCTGAATATATTTTACCCATGGTATCCAGCGCATCGCCCTGCCATCAGGTTTTTGATGTGAATTTATGAGTTTTATTAAAACCATGTATGGCGCCCCTAAGAGGCCTGCATATAAACAAGAAAGAGTTCTGATTTTCATGGACCCCTTGGCGCTTTTTTGTCGATGCTTTATATGAAATCTAAATTTAATTTTGAAGTGAAGTTTGTTTTTTAATTACTGAGGCATGATATCTCAGAAGCATCAATATGCGGGAATAAATTAGATGACCTTTTTTTTCAATGATTCTCGCCTTCTGGCCTTAGAAAAATTCATTGCTCATTAGAGCTGCCTTACTTAACATTGGTTCTCTTAGAAAGTTGGCTTTCAGCGCAGTCTGCACTGACGCACCAGTCCGAGTCATCCGCTTTTCGCAGGCTCACTCACATTACCCACCTGGGTAGTATATTGATTCCTGCAGGCTGTCTAACGCACCTCCCTACCTTCAACTAACCTTAAACTTCTGGGTTGATCTACAAAGCATGTCGCAGCCGCCTGCAAGCTATGCCGACAGCACCTTCAACTCGCTACCTAGTCACAGCAACCTGCTTGGAAATTCACCCCAGCCATACGAACACAGCAACTCCAGCATTGGCGGCGTGAGGACTAACCCATGGGATTATAATGGTCACCAGGAGTCGTCTATGGCGCATAGAGACCTCGACCCATGGAATAGCGTTGAACAGGTTCGAGCAACACTTCAAAACCCCTCCCCGATTACTGAAAACTATGCACTGCCTCCCATGGCTCGGTCAAGTGCTGTGCATACCCAGTCGTCCCTATCTCTAAGTCAGCAAGCGTACTTCACTGGGCAAACCACCTGGCACCCATACTCTGCAGAGGCCCGTTATGGTGCTAATTGGAACAATGTTCACCAAATTCAAGCGCGAGTCCAACGTACAAACCCCACAGGCTCTTCATATCGGTTTTCTGCAACTCAAAATCCAGTCTTGCGAAGCAGAGATTCATCTTCTCGAGAGAACTTGCATGCTCCAGGTCCCCAGCGTACGGCCTGGCAAGGGGTTAGTTTTCAACAGAGAAAACCAAGAGTTGGACCGCATCCTCTTTCGCAGAGCTACACCGTTCCCTATGCAACACAAGCAGAGGCCATCGTTAAAGATAGTCTTTTGACGAACCACAGGACGGGCCAAAGTGAAGCTTCGAAGAAAGCAGTGAATGACTTTGCCCTTCCAGATATCCCTGTAGGAAAAAAGGCACCTAATGTGTTTCCATTTGCGCAGCACGCGGCTGGAGATGACCTCTTTGGAAACGGCCTCTCATTACCTCGTCCCGAAAGCTTCGATACTGACTGGATGGCTTGGAAACTCTCCCGTCTACGTAAACACGATCATGATGCCTGGATTAAAGGTTGTTCTAACATGCCAAACTCACCCGAGGGAACTCTCACAGCCTCGATGGCTGAGATATGCCTTCCAACCCTGCAGGAGCAGTATTACCAGGGGGACTCTCCGGCAGGATCACCGCTTCCCTTTACAAAGCATAACCTGAATGTCCTCACAGCTACTCCGAGACCTGCGTCTATGCTGAAAAGCTACGCTAGGTCGGTGTTCGGCGCTCAGAGAAATGCGTTAAAGGTGGTATTGATAAAGACACAGTTTTGGTTGGCAATTTATCTAAGACAGCTCGAGAAGCATATGAAACGAGTCAAAGAATTCATTGTTGCTGGTCTTGAAGATTGCTTCATTGAGCACGACGACGGAATAATCATTTTCAAATGGCCCGATTCATCTCCAAGAATCAGGCCTAGTGTAGGAAAGGACGAACATGTTTCTCGAATTCCCAACACTGCTAAACCAGAGTCAGCCGTCAACGCGGAACCTAGCAGCTCCCCTACAGAACCTCTGTCTTCGCCACTCGCTCACAAGGGCTCGCGGAAAGATAATGAGATTCTGGATAAGGTGTCCCTCTACGAAGCAGCTGGTGCTGAAAGCAGATCGAGTCAAACGCCTGACACGTCCAGGTCGCCGCACTCCGAACCTATACATCCATCCCCTAACAATACTCTATCTGCGAACACAGAGGGCACCGCTCAGAGAAGAAGAGAGATGATGGCGTTGGATGCAGAGAAAATCAACGTACATAATATTAGGCAAATCAATGCAAGGCTATTGCTTGACTGTCACAAAGTCAGAGCCAGAGTCTCGCATGCGCTCAACCAGATGGAAGAAGACATTCATAAGGCAGGTTCCGTCAAAGACGGGGCAAATGTCCCCAGGTCTCGCAAACTACGTGCGGAGAAGCCAGTGAATCTTGACTTCACCAATGCTGCACAGGTTTTGGCCCACTACAAAAGAGAGAAGATTTTGCTGCAGAATCTTGGGATTCATGTGATGCGAAGAGAGAAAGAGATTCGGGAAGACCATGGGAGACTGATCTCCTATATGCAACTGCTCTGTGGCGGAATCTTGCCGTTTCAGGACTAGTAGGCGGGAAAGGGGAAGGGAAGACACCCACAGAGGAACACGAGTGCTTCAGTATCCCAGTCTACATACTTGCAACAAATACTCAAGTGTGATTCCGTACCTCCGTCTGAAGAGCTGGGCTTGAGAGTTGGCTTAGCGAAAAATCAGGCTTCTTTCCTTCTAGTGGCATGTAGAAGCCGATGAAATTGTAGCAGCCAACAGCTTTGCCGAGGAGAATGCAGTTCCAGACGGGGAAGCAGGTGATACATTGTATAGGCAAATAGGTTCGAATGAAACATTCTCTTTTCTTTTCTTTTCTTTTCTTTTTCATGTGTTTTGATACCAGTCAATCAATCCATCAATCCATCAACCAATCGATTCTAGGTTATGAGGGCATGTTTGCAAAAAAAAATCGCGCATGTGTGGTGAATTCTTCCTAATGTCACCGCCTCTCGGTCTCGCGCTGAGGACTTCGGAACCAGATAGCCGCTACGGGCGTGCGCGCGGGGGGCGAGAGGCGAGGGAAGATCTGGAACGACTCGACTAGCGCCACAGTCGTCGTAAGCCAGCTCCTAGCTTGTTCGTAAATAGAATCGAATCCACCGTGCCGGCCAGGTAGGCATGACATTCCACTTCTTTAACGCAGGTCCTTTGTGGGTTGGAGCGTCGAAAGTGTACTCGTACTCATACTCTAGGATAGCAGAGGTAGAGGTTGCTGACCCGGGGGCTCGGCGGCTCGGGGGCTCGGGGGCTCGCTCGGAGGAAGGAAGAACTGTTATCCTTGGCGCGCAGAGACAAGCTTTTTGGGGGAAGGGAGCCAATCTCGTTAGCCAGGAAAGAATCTTGGACTCAGGACTCTGGCTTCTTTGGTTCAACAACAACAATAATAATTCCTGGCCCCGTACTAAATAGACTAATCGGCGCGCCGGGAGATGCTACAAAGATGATGATGATGATGATGATGATACGCCACCTGCAACCACGTACGAAGTAGTCGCATAGCAGCCCCGTCGCTTCCAGCCCCGAAAGCCGCAGTCATTCTTCGTCTCCGTCATCGAAGGGTCCATATGCCCCCACGGGCCCTCTTTCTCTCCCTCCCTCTAAGGATCTGCCAGGCCTTCGTTCGTAAAGCACTCACTCTGTCTCTTACTCTTCTTACATACCTACCTGCTTACCCACCTACGTATATTAAAGGAGTCCCGGTCCACTTGCGTTTTGTTTCTTAGAATTTCTGCATCACTGCTTTTCTCGGTCATCGTTCCTCTTGGGATTTCGAGTAAATCTCAACCTTGTATCCGTAATTCATACCCCCTCGGCCGTCAACATGTCTGCTCAGGGTTACTACAACCAAGGCCCCCAGTACCCACCGCAAGCGTATGTCGAACCCGACGGCAGTAGCGGTTTCTTTACAAACAGCACTGCCAATAACCTACACCAAAAGTTCTCTCTCCCTTGCCAATAAGTGAAACTAACAAAATACCATAGGTATGGTCAACCCCAAGGTGGTGGATACGGAGGCTATCAGCAACAGGTAAGATCTATGACGCGGCAAGCATATCGGAAACTGGCATCGGGACTGACGGATCCACTCGTCATTCAGATGCAGTACGGTCCTCCACAGCAGCAGCAGCCGCAGACCGTATATGTCGAGAAAAAGAAAAACAATGGTTGCCTCTATGCTTGGTAAGTGACAACGGACCCTCAAGAGAACTCCAACGGGCTATGTTCATTGCCTCCCTATCCAATTGTCATTCGCAAGACTGATTCCCACCGCGGTCCTCTCAGCGGTGCACGGCTAACACTGGGACCGCTCTAGTCTCGCCACCCTCTGCTGCTGTTGCGTCGCAGAAGAAGGCTGCGAATGCTGTCTTGACTGTTGCGAGTGCTGCGCCGACTGCTTCTGAGCGGTATCCTGATGTGCTACCTTCGCGACTCCACGGGGACCAGTTTCTCAGAGCTCGTCCTCAACTCTCACCTACCACGCTCGTATCTTTTTGGCGAACCAGTAATGGGAGACGGAGAAAGGAACGGGGGCTCTCTCTTTACGAGCCTAGCGCCAAGAACAGCCTAAGCGTAAGGACTCGCAAGTGGCTGCAAAAGGGAACTTCTTTTCTTTCTTGTATTTTCTAGGCCCCTTTGAGTTAGGGACGCAAAACACAGCCGTTTTCGTTTCCTTTCTCATACATGCAAACCAGGTGTGTATATAGTGACTTAGGCTGTTAGTGAGGTGTTTTTATTTAAGGAATTACTCGTGACGATCGAGCGAGGCTGGGAAGCCCATCCGGAACGTCACCAAACGTGTTCTGCGGGACGGAAGAATTCTTTGCCGAGCTTGGGGGCCAAGAGTCACCTATTCTAGCCGTCGAGGCATGCAAAATACGCTTGAAAGGTGTTCGCGGAGTCTGACAACTTGTCCGCACGCAGTCTCGAAGATAGTTAAATTTTACCGATTGAAAACATCTCAAAGGATTATTCGCCATGTTGTGAAAATTGTACCAACCATATCGCGTCAAGGATCTAAGGCTTTCGCAATGCCATGGCATATCGCACTTACCCCTCAGCAATTAGGAGACGCAAATACAACATTCAAAAAAAAAGTCTCTAGACCATACTATCTGGTGGGGAAAAGGCTGCAGTCCGCACGACGTACCTGCTTGCTGACTCATTATCAAAGATCGCTCCGAGGCAGCCATACTACATAGCAGTTTTTTGAATAAAATGTATAGATTGCTCATAAATGACGGGGTGACTCGACGTCATTCAAGTATATCAAGAAAACAGACAATAACTAGCCCTCTACTTCCCACAGCAGGAAGTAGTTGAGCAACCAGCGCCGATGCTGCACTGCACAATGCCAAAATTCGAACTCATAATGAAGCCCTCCACTGAAGCCGTCCGCACTTCCCAGATTCAGCCAAAATCATTAAATCGACGTATATGTTGCGTCGCGATCGGTGTATACATGTCCATAATACACTCTCGTCATAATGTTAACACATCCCAATCCTCCCATGATATTCATAAAAGATGTAATAACACAGTGTTGCCGAAGCACAAAGGAGAAAAAAAATACATCAATCACATATACAAGATATTGAACATCGAAAGGAAAAGTGGATCGACGTGCCATAACCGCACCTCCGTGACATGATGATAGCCACACTCACAAAGAGAGTAGCACCAGCGTGCAGGTCGCAAGGACCGTACTCGGTGGGCGATCTAGTTGATCTGACTGTCATAGAGGTTGAACTCTTGTAACTCGGAGCCTGTTGGCATCTCGAAGTTGAACACAGTCATGTCGTCGAAGTCGAAGCCTTCTGGCATGACCATTTGTGCGCGTGGCACGCTATTTGAGAAGTCGCCATCTGTTCCCGGCGTCGTGGCTGCGAAGTGATAGGCCTGAAACTGGGGTTCGTCGAATTGTGGCATCTGTTCTTGATCGGCATAGGAAAGCGAAGTATCTATTTGTTCGTTGCAAACGTCTTCAGGGTCTAATTCGTTAAGTTGTGCTTCGAAATCGCTTTCTTCGTCCTCCGCGGTGACATCGTTGTCGTTCTCGTCGGATGTGTTCGAGTTTACTTTTTCATCCACTTCTTTCATCCACTTCTGCTTCAGGTAATCCATCGGCGGGTAGTCCCCTCCCCCATGGCCAGCGCGCTCAGACTTGCCTGAGCCACGAGTCCTACGGCCTTTTGGTTTGGGGTTGAAGTGGACACGACGCAAGTGAGCAGCAGCGTTATAGTAAGCGCCGTACAGCTTACCACGCTTACATGACTTGCAGCTCGCGAGCATTGTCTTCTCGGGCGAGGCGTCGATGCAGATCCAGGCTTTGCGAACTGATCTATGCGCTCGCTCCGTGTGTCTACGGAGTTCATGCTCGCCCCTGAAACCTTCAGGCTGTTCATTGCAGAGGTGACATTTCACCTTTTCTCGCTGAGGGCGAGTATAGGGAGATCTAGATATAACGCATTTTTCGACGCCATTTTCGGACCTGACTCTTTGCATCGGATCAGACCTAGCCTTTGCAGTTTCTTCTGATACTTTCGGAGCAATCTTGCGCTCGTTCAGATGCACCTGTCGCCGTCGGGCAAGGCGAACATGATTGGCCCTATTAGGCTCTTCATCCGACGATGACCGTTCGAGCTTGACACCGTCGGCATTTAATTCTTGGGGTTTCGACTCCGAAGGAGGGAAACCGCAGGGTGCTACAGCGCGCTGTGCGTGCTGCCCAAGACTTTCGTTGCATGGAGGAAGAGAATTATGGGAAAAATCAACATTGTAATGATCAGGAATCGGGATTGGGGCTGAAGAAGGGAGCGGAGACATCTTCGTACCCACATTGATGTCTGAGCCCTCAGACGTTTGCTCAATGTTCATATTGCCGAAACCTCCACAGAACGACCCACCCAAACTGCTTGTCCGACTCATACCTTGTGATGAGTAGTTTGTCGGCTGCCTAAAGCCGGCTTGAAAGGGCGTAGGCGGTTGAGACGACTCGAAAGAGCTACTGAGCGAGGCTGAGAGTGCTGGCGAGTGTGGAAGGTATGCTGGATTTCGGGGAGGTGGGGCGGGAGTGGTGTTGCCCAACTCATCGTTATTCTTGCGAATATAAGCTTCGACATCGTCGTACTCGACCACTTCTGGGATGTGTAGTAGCGGGTTAGATCTTCGGTTGTGAGGGGTGCATGGCTTTTTGGCTGGACTCGCAGGAACACCATGACCAAAGTCGTGATCTCTGTTTGCAAGTTGAGTCGTCACTATTGGTGATATATGTTTGCCATTTGTTGTGAAAGGCGATGCACCTGTACCAGAGGAATTGTAGCGTTTTCTCGTATACCTCGAGCCAGGCAGTGTGCTACTGTGACTTCGGCTGAGGGCGTGAGTCGAAGGTTGGTCCTAGTCCGACCGTTTAGTTCCTGCGCAATCGTACATCCCAAGGAACAAGAAAGAGCTTACTGTTCGGTTCCGAACCATCATCTGCGCCCTTGGGGCCGGTCTCTGCATCTGGTAGCTTGAACGTCGAGGATCTTGGGACGTTGACTGTTCCAGCTGGACCTGTGGCTGGGGGAGGCTTCCTGTAAGGAGAGCTAGAGAACTGGAGGCCTCCTTTCTCCAAAGCTCCTGAATTTCAGCATCAGGAAGATGTGAGCGTTCAAGCCAGAAGGCATGCATGTATGTTCGAAGATATTCGCCCAGTTGGTCTGTGCTACTACTCGTTTTGGCCGTCATGATTGCTACTAGTAGTGAGGCCAAGGAGCACAAAGGAGTTTGTCAAGCCGGGTAGACTCGGGTTTCTGAACGGCATCAGTACATGACACAAACGCTTTTTGGTTCGTGATTGAGAAATACCGAAAGGGATTGAAAGAGGCGTGGCAAGGAACGAACGGGAGAACAAACACAACGAGTACGTAACAATTGTGGAAATGGCAAACGGGGGCTAAGGAACGAATTGAGAATGAAGCGGCCGAGATAGTCGACAGTTCGAATGGATTTCAGATGGAGGGGGCTTGAAACAAGGGGGAGCCGTTTACATTTATTACTATTCGTGACGGGAGGGAGAGGGAAGATGTTGGAGGGAAGAAACAGAAAACGGGCAAGATCTCACGTGGAAAAGCAGAGACCCAACGGTAGTAGTACGGTAACAAGACAGAAAGCAGCCGGTGTGTTAGGTCGTACACGAAACGGAGTGAGAAAGAGGCAAGCCGTACGCCCGCTTTCAGTGGATGGCCGTGGTGGTGGATTTGCGGCGGGTTTTTTGGGCAGGAAGCGGTGGGGTGAAATGCCGGGATCGAAGGGATCGCAGTAACGAAGGTAGATGGACAGACGAGACCTAGTCTCCAATGATAATACCTCGCCGGCAAGAAGAGCAAGAGAAGAAGAGAAGGGAGGGAGGGAGGGAGGGAGGGAAAGGAGTAAGAATATGAAAAAAAAAAAGAAATATTGATGGGTGTTTGAGGGGGAGCGAGAGATGAGACAGAGAGAGAATGATGAAGAGAATGTAATGTGAGTTGGAGAAAGAAAGTGAGAGAGGGAGAGCGAGTATGAATGTTTAATTCTCACGATGCGGAGGGGGAGGTGGTGTGTCTAGCGAGGTCCCCGGAGTGTGAGATGGTGAAAGTGAAAAATGGTGAGGAGGATATATGCGCGTGTGAGTATGAATACTCTACAGGTTGCAAGCTTTAGCTGTTACCCGATGG